>JAJEJH010000140.1:0-129195 GCA_026122585.1 Anacardium occidentale
TTCTCTATCATTGCATTTGTGCTTCCTCCTCGGTCCGAGTCAAGCTAGACTCAAATTCAACTCTCAATCTGAGTTCGATCTTGTTTTTGATTGATTCGGTGAGTTAACGAGTTCAAACCTTAATTCGAATAAAATATTAATAAACCTCTAAAAGGATGATAAAATCATATGGGATGAAATTAGTTATAATTTCAGAGTTTAAATCTAAATTATTATTATTATTAAAAAATCATTTAAGGTGTTTTCTAGCATTGACTAGAATCTTGAAAGGAAGAAAGCAATTAAAAATTGTTTATCCTTCTTTTTTATTTGTAAACACTAAAAACATGACTTTTTTTTTTTTTAATTTTCAACCAAATGGTAAATAGAATTGCATGCCAACCACATTTCACATTTTATGAAGATAAAAGACAAAAATAAAATAAAATAAGATAAAAGGCTCTTTGAACCCATGAAACCCTTAAAAATTTTCTCAATAACCAATGCATGGGAGTTTGAAGATACAACATAATTTTTCATGGATTCGAATTAAACTGAGTTCAATTTAAATTCATATCAAACTTAAACGAATCAAACTCAAACTAAATATTTAGTTTAACAACTTTTTTTAAGTTTAAGAGTTTCGAATTCACCCTTGCACCAACGATTAGATTATCTTATGCATCCTAAAATAGAGAAGACGATTTTTTCAAATGGCCAAAAGACTTTATCCCATCCAAGGTTTTTTTTAAATGATAAAGTCTCGTATCTTCATATTTGAAAAATCAAACGCTCACATATACAATATATTTTATCTAATTTAATTAACAAGTTTTCTGAAATTACAACAATACCTTCAACCAGAAAAAATAAAAAATTATAATATAATTATGAAATATATTAAAATACTAAAATAATACAAATAAATTTTAGAATTTAATAAAATATATTTAAAAATAAAATTTAATAAAAATATTTAAAATTAAAAAAAAAAACCTACCATTGTCGTAGGCAACATCACCGACGGTGATAGTCATTGATAACTGAATTAGGTGGCTAGAAAAAGTTATCTAATTTGGTTTTTGATATATTATTTTCAATTGTCATTGATGGTGAAGGTAGTTAAATCTGATTGCTTCGGCCACTATTGTCAACGACGGTTATTGTTTTTTTTTAATTTTTAAATATTTTTTTTAAATTTAAAATTTATTATTATTTTTATTTTATTATAATATTTTATAAAATTTATTGTATTATTTTTATTCAAAATGATTCTATAGTTATTAATATTTAATTGTTGGTCGTTGAATTTAATAATTAATTAATAAATATTTAATTATTTAAAAATTAAAAGATAAATTTTGTTATTAAGAAAACGATGGGCGGGATTAAGTCTTTTGGCCTTTTCGAATTAGCTCCCTTTCAATAATTATATATTTTTTTCCAAAGAAGAATTTTTATTCTTTTTTGATAACTTTTTTTATTAATGTTATCGAATCTATAGCTCAGATAAATTAGATTAAATTTTCAACCCGTTGTTTTAAATTCTAATAGAAGTAATCATAGAAATTTTAAAAAGTAAAATACAAAAACTCAAAAGTTTGTATTTTATTATTTAAACCGAAATAAAAGTTGCTTATTTATGCTTCTGAGTTCTGACCCAGGCTCAGACATTCTAAATTCGAAATATATAACTGAAAGATATTAAGCTCGACAGATTATAAATTATTTAAATTATAACGACCCCAACAGTTTTCACTTTTGTTCCTTTTGGTCCTTATTCTCCTCCAGCTCGAACGCCGAGATGGGGAAGGCCCTGGACAGCCCCGCCGCACTGGAGAACGTAACTTTGTCAGAATTGGGATCGTCAATATACATCTCGGCAAGCTTCACCCACATCAGAAGCTCCTTACTTTTCACTCCGGTAACTTTACGCATTCGACGGTTCTCAACAAAAGCCGACACTTCGGTATCGTAGGAAACGGTGCGGTTGATGGCTTTGAACTTGTGCTCGTAACGTTGGTTTTGCTTAAGCCATATGAAACCGGTGGCACGGTCGTAGCCCATCTCGGTGAGGTTGTCGAGTGGGAGCAGGCCTTTGGGAAGGTTGAGTTCGGCGAGAACTTCATGGCACTTTTGCTTGCAGAGGGCGGCACCGTGGTGGACCTCAGCTCCTTGCTTGTCGTCTGCCACCAATTGTTGAGTCGCCATTTTTGCTGAGTTTTAGCTTCTGTGTTTCGATGAGCTTTGTTGGTTTCTGAGTGACGAGAGCCACCGGGTGCCACTTCTTATATAGTGAAACTTCAATGGATGTTGAAATTACGAAAATGGGCTTGCTTTGTTTGGCTGTCACTGTTCGCATGTTCAACGCTTCGGCATCCTCAAATTTATTAATAAATTATGTTAATATTTCTATAAAATAGGTAAAAATAAAAAAATAAAAATACTATTTATCTTTAATAAAACTAGACAACAAAATATGGGCTGAAAATCTAACCGTGGGCATCATTATTCGAGGGCTTAGATCATTAAAATTTTATATTAAATTTATTTAATATATATATATATATTATTAAAATAATTATTATATAATATCATAAATATTTTTGAGTGGAGTTCAAATGCACGCATCTTCTAGTGAAAGGAATTTTACAAGCAAAACAAGTAGCACCACGCCCGTTGTCTTCAGCATGCGTATCTATCGATAAACTAATCAAAGTGGGAAAAAATAAATAAAAATAAAAAAAACACGTGACGGGATGATTTTAAAAATTGTTTCAATTTCGTACGGGTTGGTATTGGTTGTATGATGGAAGGGCGTGATAATTAGCTTCCTTAATCAAATTAAATTTAAACATTTTTTTTTTTACTTAAGATTGATTAAATGAAAAATAAAATGATTTCATTTTGATTTAAGTTTATTAACCCAAATTTAAAGGTAATTAAAATTTAACCTAATTTTAAAATTCAAAATTTAAATATTGACCCAAATTTAAAAACAATTAAGTTTGAAAAATTTTAAAATCATAGTTTAAGTTCAGTTTTAAATTCAAACCATGATAGTTTATTTCGAATTTATTTAAATTAAACTCAAAAATAAATTTAGATATATTTAATTTAAATCTAATCTTAATTACCAATTATTTATTGAAAACAATGCCCATAGTTTCAATTTTATCACTTTTGGTGCTAATCGTGGAGCTCGAAGGCAGAGATTGGGAAGGACATGGAGAGACCAGCTTTCCTGGTGAGCTTCACTTTCCCAGAAAGAGGATCTTCGATACACATTTCACCAATTTTCACCCACATCAACACCGCTCTACTTTTAATTCCACTAATCTTACGCATCCGACGGCTCTCAGCAAACGCCGACTCAATTTCATAAGCAACGGTTTTTCCGATGGCCCGGAATTTGTATTCGTAACGTTTATTTTGCTTGAGCCACAAGAAACCGGTGACGCGGTTATAACCCATCTGGGCGAGATTGTTAAGTGGGAGAAGACCTTTGGGCAGCTTGAGTTCGTTGAGTCGACATTTTTTTTTTTTCTTGCGATTTCTGGTAATTTGAGCGCCAAATTGAACGGTGTAAGTTTACTTGCGTTACAATATTCCGAAAATTTTTTAATTTTCAAAATATTTTAAAAAAATCACAGCGGTATCCATGTGATATTTACATATCAAATTGGGGTAAAATTGTCGTTTTCTAAATTATTGAGAGGTATATAAAAATTTTAAAATTTAATGACACCCCTAAGTTTTTGAAATTTTAAAGACATCACAATTTTTTTAAATTTTCAAAATCTCTTAAAATTTGTTTAAATCATAGTTTAACCCAAATATAATTATTTATTATTAAACCCGATAGCAACAACAAAAATTATTAATTTTATATTAATTGATGTAAATTAAAGTAAGCAACTATTTAATAAAAATTTAAGAATAAAATCTTATTTAATTTGAGGATGTTTTTGTGTTTTCAATAATTTTTTAAAAAATTTAACAAATATACGGGAATTTAAATTTTTTCAAACTTAGCAAATGAGATTTTGTTATTTTCAACAAAACATTGGGTGGAAATAAGCTTATAACCTTTACAAAATAATTATATTATATTATATTACTGTCAATATTTTCATAAAATTTGAGCATAATCTTCATATTAGTTCAAACTCTATTCTTTTATGAAAATGAATATAATTTTCAATTTAAATTTGACTCTTTTAATACAAGTTTAAATTTAAACTTGAATAATTCAAATTGAACTCAAACTTATTTGATATTATCTTCATTCTCAGATCTTGTGACATAACTATTAAACGACTATCACAACCTAACCTAACTTGGGTTAACAGTCACACGAGGAATCACAACCGAACCATGGTAAGTTGTAGTATCGACAAATGTAATTTTATTTCTTCTAAAATTTTTTTAATAAATATTCATTATTAAAGATATTAATTTGTGAAATTATATAATTTTAAGTTAGAGATAAAGTGACAACCAACTAGATGATAACAATTATAATGTGGTAATTAACTTGATTTAATTTTAATTAAAAAAATGAGAAAAATATGGAAATATTATTTTATGTCTTTTAAAATTCGTTGATGTCCCTAGTTTTAGGGATGAAAATGTTAACTCATTCAAGTAGTGGTGCTCCTTGGAATTTTACCAAATTCACACCGACATTATACATGTCGAAACGGGGCCAAATGTTAAATACTGTAATAGTACCTTTATTTCGAGAGGCTGGAGATTACAATTAAAATCATAAATAAAAGATGATCATGGATCATAAATTATTAAGAAATTCTAGGGAATTTGTTTCCTTTTGGTCCTTCTACTCCAGCGCGAACGCGGAGACGGGGAACGACATGGAGAGACCAGCTGCACTAGTGAACTTCACTTTGTCAGGCTCTTCAATAGACATTTCAGCAATCTTCACCCACATCAGCAGCTGTTGGCTTTTCACTCCACTAAGTTTCCGCATCCGGCCCTTCTCAGCGAACGAGGACAGCTCAGTCTCGTAGGCAACGGTGCGTCCGATGGCTTGGAACTTGTGTTCGTAACGCTTACTTTGCTTGAACCACAGGAAACCGGTGGTGCGGTTAAAGCCCATCTCGGTCAGGTCGTTAAGAGGGAGAAGGCCTTTGGGAAGGTTGAGTTCCGCGAGAACTTCATGACACTTTTGCTTGCAGAGATCGGCGCCATGGTAGACCTCGGCGCCTTCTTTGTTCTCAGCGATCAACTGTTGAGTCGCCATCTTCTTCAGCCGATTCTGAACTTCAATGAAATTGGTAAGCTGTGCGAGTCTCCGAGTCTGGGTGGTGACAGTTATATATGGTTGGCCTGCTTCGCAAATGAAATTACCAAACTGGACTTCAACTTGTTGCGGCGGCAGTCTCTCTTTGTCACATGACTCTCATTTTGCTTTGACTCAAATTTTATTCGAATAAGATTTTTCAGTTTTAAAAATAATATTAATAAGGCCAAACGACAAAGTCCTACCCAAGGTTTCCTTAACTGCCAATTCCTACCCAATGAAAGTTTACAAAGTCAAATACCCCCCTTTTTTTTTTATGAAAATGCAAAAATACTTTTTAAAATTTTAATAATAATACATTATTAAAAATAAAAATTTAATATAAATAATATTGGAAAAATGAATTTAAATATAATGATAATAAATATTTAAAAATAAAATAAACATTTTAAAAAGTATTTATCACCGTCGGCAACGGTTATGACCTTTAACCTCACCAATGGGCAAATAGCTACCTGATTCTATTGGTAGCCAGATCTAACCACCACTGCCGTTGGAGGAAGCCGAAAATGGTTGAAATGCTTCATAGTGGCCATTTCTAATCATTTTATATGACAAAAACGATTAGATTTGACTGCCTCTATTAGATTTTTTACGGTCAGATTCAACTACTAATAGAATCAAGTGGTCTTTATAATAAGGTTAAAGTCGACTACTACCGCTAGTGGCAGTAACTACTTTTTTAAAATTTCATTAAATTTATATTAAATTCCTAAATTATTATTATTTTAATATTATTATTGTTTTAAAATTTTTATTTTTATTATTTTTATAAAATTTATACTTTAATTTTTATTCAAAAAAACAAAAATATCTTTCTGACTTTGATTAACAACTGGATATTTGGTTTTTTAAACTTTTATAAACGGGAGTTTGTCATTAAAAGAAACCTTGGGTGGCAATGTGCCGTTGGCCTATTAATAAATCTAAATCTGGGCATGATATAAATTTCTTTATTCTTGTGAATCTGCGAGATCAATTATATGCATAAAAAAATTGAGGCAAATAGAACGTGAAGCATATTATTATTGATATTGTCTGTGTGTTTGATCTTTGAAGGTTAAAAAATTGTGATTGTGGGCATGATCGTGGCCCAAAAATTGTGCAACAAGTCATGGGAATTTGAGTCCAATTAAAGGCCAAATAACAAAGTCCCACCCAAGGTTTTCTCGACTGCGAAAGTCCCAGCCATAAAGTCTTAAAAAGTTAAGTACCCACCTTTTCCTATAAAAAGACCAAAATACCCTCAATAAAAATAATTAATATTAAAATTAAAATAAAATTTAATCTAAAATATATTAAATAATAATAAATTTTAATAAATTAAAAAAATTTAAAAAAAAACAATCACTGTTGTTGACAACGTTACCAATAGTGATGGTCGCCGTTGATATAACCAGATGGTTGAAAATGGTCATATGATTTTATTGACGATCGGATCTCTCCACCTTGATAACAGAGGTGGCCAAATCTGATTACCAAAAATTTAATTAAAACAGTCAGATTTGGCTGCCTTTGCCATCGTAAAAGATCGAAAACGGTCGACATAGTTGATACCGACTATTTCCAACCATTCTAGATGACGGAGGCGGCCAAAATACCTCCACTAGATCTTTAGGGGTTAGATTTGGCCTCTTCTACTATTGAGACGACCATATCAGATCGCCAATAGAATTATGTGATTGTTTCCGACTACTTAATTATGTTAATAGGCGGTGACTACTTTTAAAATTTTATTTTTTTATATATTTTATTTATTTTATATTTTATAAAATTTATTTTTTTTATATTTTATTCAAAAAGATAAAAATATTTTTTTAATTTTGATTAATGAGTGGGTAATTGATTTTTTAAAACTTTATGAGTGACGCTTTATCATTTAAAGAAACCTTGGGTGGAAACATGTCGTTAGGCCTCCAATTAAATTTAAATAATTATTAGATTTAAACAACCTAAATCTGAGATAAAATTTTAATCTGATTTTAATTCAAATTGTTTATCTCTCTAATTATCAATTATTTCAATGATCATAATTATTAATTTACTATTATTATTTAATTTAATAAAATTAATATTTATTTTATTAATAATCTTTTAATAATATTATATATGACTTAATTAAGTTTGAATTAAATATTATAAATTTAATTTAAATTTGAATTATTATTTTTTATTTAAACTCGTGTTAATTTGAAGCATTGTAACAAAAAACAGAAAGATGCTTGATTAGTTTATGATTATTAATAAATTAGGAGATAATCTCTATTATATTTGTTTGCTTATGATTTTATTTTTTCCTTTTTTCGTCTGTTGAATTAAAAAGCTAAAAACTGCCACAAAAAATAAAACTGCGTTACTGCAAAAAATTTTGTAACAGACAAGGAAATTATTATATCACTATTAAATATTTTATTTGTATAGACTTTATACATGCGTTATGTTGGCTAATTCGTTAGCTTTTACGATGAAGACTTAATTACAGAGAAGATCAATTCTGGGATTCGCCCCACATTTCTAAAAGATACTTCTGGCAGTTGCTGCCATTCTTAATGAACGAATCTTGTTTGGCGCTTTTGCCTTTGGAATCGAATGCTTTTCCACAGACGCCTTTAATGTTATGCCTGTACTCCACACAGATATTCTCAAACACTTCCGCCTCAAACATGTTCAATTCAAGCTTGGGGCTCATTTTGTCTCGCACATAAGCGAAAGCCAGTTGGTCTCTCGGATTAAATGCCTCCAACTCGTTGAACAAAAGGCAAGAGAACAGATTGCTGCTCAGTCCATGCTTCCTTAAAATCAGTGCACTATCGGGTACATCTGCCAACCACAATTTTCATCAGAATGATAAAGCAAATTAAATATGTCGTTTGTCCATGAAACAACCCAGAATTTTATATTTGATGTAAACTAACTTTCTTTGCCTTCCAGGGTCCACAATTTGCTTTATGAATAGTACAAACCATGTTCTCAAGCTTATGCACTAGCTGGCAGAAAGTTCTATTTTATAAAGGGACTAGAGAGTAGTGGCCAAGTGGAAGATGAATGTTTTGGTTTCCAGGCTAGAATATGCCTCTTGTAATATCCCTCACCTGCCTCTTATTTGTGGGGTTTGCTAGGGAACCAGAGGAACTGGAATAAGATGGATTTATTCCAGTTCAACTAATAATGTTTGTGTCCTGAGCCACACTCTACGTATAATTCAAGTTCAAATTTGGGCCTAAAAATATTTTGGACTCGGGTTTCAGGTCTGTCAATTGGAGTTTCAGAATTTCAATCCAAACCCTGTCTATTAAATTGATCTATTTCAGACGTATCCAGCCCCCCCGGGGTTCCTAATTGAGAACTTTCTAGGAAACCAATTATGACATTGTCCAGTCTTCCAACTTCTGTTATAAAATGCCATTTCCTTCCGCTTTACGCATAGAATTACTTCTTTTCATTTCCTTAATCCTGGACTTTATGTGTGAATCCAGAAAAGCCTTGAAAAACAAATCAAAATGATTAATTTTCTAACTAGGAATAAATGGATAGATACCTGAGGGATAGGGGAGCTTATGGGGAGTCCATGGCTGCAATCCGTTCTCACAATATGTCTCCATTTGCGCCTGCAATGCATCGATATCTCGCCATTTCTTCCACCTCGCAGTCGCCATTGCTTCTTCCATAGTATGAATGAAAAATGGATGTTTTGATATTGCCATATCCACATTTTTTGAAACCACAAGGGCATCAATCAGAAGCAATGGATCCACGGTTAGTTGCAGCTTAGCATCAATCCAAATGCTGAATTTTGAGTTTGGGAAAAGTCTATGAACTAAGTATTTAGGTATGACTCCATTCATGGCAGGATTGTCATACAGATTCTTGCTTGAAACTTTAACAATTCTCCATGGCCCCATTTTGTGCTCTGCAGATCTCCCTGGAAGTAATTGGGAATCCTCAAGTCCTTGGAATGTTAAATCGTCTACCAACATGAAGAAACACACAGTTTCTAAGGTTCTGGATCCAAGTCCTCTTGGTTGCCTAATCTTGTCATGGTTGTTGAAGATTGCTGAGACTACAACAACTCCATTACAAGTTTCCATCGCAGCTTTATCTAAAATACAAACACAGCATAATAAAATCGATAAAGATTCCATCAATCAAATGAAAAGTGAAAATTTTTTAATTTGCTAAAATAAAAACTAACCAGAATTACTAATTGGGAACTTCTTAAAGAACCCACAAGGAACTTCAACACTATCATTTACATGATCGAAGTAAGAAGTCCTCTTCTGAATACTGAAATTTCCACCAAAACTAGCAGAATTCCCCTCCATGTAATTCAAAACGGGGCTAAAAGCCGAAGAGTTCCCGCATGAATCCTGAACTTTATTGAATACCCTTCTGTAATCTGATCCCAGAAACCAAAAAAAGTTGCAGAAATATCAGACTCACAATCATCAACACCTATAATTGAGCACAAAAGATAGGCAAAAAAAAAAAAAAAAAAAACCAACCTGAGAAAAATACAGGGAAGGAGCAAGAAGATTGTTGCGTAGAGAGGGCATATTTGTGCTCTCCATAAGAGGATGGGTAAGAAAAGAGAGAGGTCTGAACAGGTTCAAAGGATGAAGATTTGTTGATGCATGGTTTTGTAGAAAGAGATTGAAGGAGAGCAAGAAAGAGAGCAATGAAGAGGTAAAACAGAGAGAAACAGAGGAGCTTTGATTGGAAAAGCGGAGGAGTTTTGGATGAAGTGGCTGGCTTCCCCATAAAGATCATCAATTGCATTAATTTCATCACCCTTCATCACCCAAATATCATAAGCTTTTTCATTTTTTCCTTTGTTGGTTACTCTCTCTTGGGCTCAAGTCTCTGATAATAAGAAGAGAGCTCATAAAGCTCTTTGATCTGAGTTCAAAATTTTACAATATTTTCTCATTATCCTCTTTACTCCAAAAAAAAAAAAAAAAAAATTACTACTTGTTTCTTAGAAAGAGCAAGAAAATGAACACTGTGATAAAACCTGATTGGTCAAGTTTTTTTATTGAATTTGGTAGACATATTTTAATGGAGCCACATGTTTTTGTGGCAAAGCACATTGTTCTTTCTCTAGGAAAGGAAACATGTTTTCTTCAAGGGCCATGCTATGAAAGATCAATTTTTTTTTTTTTAATGTGATTTAAGAGTTGCTTCAAACATAAACAATATTGATGTCAAAATAAAAATCAAACCTATCAGATTCAACAGTTCAACTGTGAATTAATACGATCAACACCGATTGATCTGATTTGGGTTTAAAACACTATCCTCCATAAGATCATTTTCTCTAATGTCTTACACATTGTATAGCAAATGATAAAGATTGGAATTAGATAACCATGTAATGTGAAATTAAGTGTTATTTTAATTTTAATTCAATTTACTTAATTATATAATTATATCTTACCATATTTTGTCAACATTTTTGTATAATTATCTTACCTTAACTGATTAATTATGTTATGATATGTTAACATTATTGCTTTATTGTATAATTGTGTTACCTTAGTGGAGTGGTCTAATTATGATATTATTAATCTTATATGATTAGTCAAACTGTGGTATGTTATTCTATTTCTTTCTATTTTATATCTATATTTTATTCTAAATTTTGTATTATCATGTCTATACAAATGTCACCTTTGGTAAATTCAAAAAACCAATTTTTCATTTTTCTGATAAATTTGTTATATTTTTTATAAAATTACTAAAAACAAAAAAAATCTCAAGTAAACAACATTTTACCCATAAAAATTTATTGGCATTATAATGTATATTAATTTAATAAAAATTATAAAATATTACTAGTACAAACATTAATAAGTATGTAAATAACATATAATCGTATATTTGAGATGTAAATTATAATTTTTGAAAATGTTAAATGTATTAGTGAAATATTTAAAAGGGCTTTCAAAATTTGCTAAAAAAATTGTAAGTGTTTTTTGAAAATTTAAAAATTTTAATGTTTCTCCCAATGGTTCAAAAAATAGGACCACAACAATTTTTGGGTGTAAATGCCATATTGTAAACAGTTGTGTCTAAAATTATAGTTTAAAATAAGATAGAGGAAATGTTTATTTATCTCTGATAAATTTTTAAAATCTATATTTACACCCCACAATATAAATCTATTATTTTTTACTGTTAAAACTAATGGTTTTCATAGATAACTGGGAAATTAATTTTTTTCAAATCGGAAGGATGAGAATTTGTTATTTTATCAATCATTTTTGCATTCAACCTGTCAATTTAACCTAAAAAAAAGTTGAAACAGAACAAATCACAGTTAATATTACTTTATTGTATAGAGAAATAACATGTCCTGTAAACTGAGCAATAATTTATAAATGAACTAATGATCTGCCTGCCTGTTATTGTTTGTCAGCTTTTCCCTGTGAAAGTTCATTGGTTAGTCAGCTTTTCTTTGTTTTTTCCCTTCTCTCTCTCTCTCTCTCTCTCTCGGTCTAAGTAACAAAATTAATCATGGGATTCATCCCACATCTGAGGAAAATACTTCTGGCAACTAAACAGCAGCTGCCATGAACAAACAAGCCACGCCTTGCCCTTCTTCAATAGAACCTGTCCCAGATGGTTTAAGATTGTGCCTATACTCCGCTGCAATATGTTCAGATACTTCAACTTCAAACATGTTCAGTTTCAGCTTTGGCTACAAAAGCAAATGATCTCTGGGGCTAAATGCTTCCAACTCATTGAACATATGGCACCAGAACAGATTGCTTCTCAGTCCATGATTCCTTCTGATCAGAGAACTATCTGCTACATCTGCCAACAGAAATGAGCCATGATGAGTTCAATTAAGGTATTTCCATCTACCACATGCAGTAGTTAAATAAGATAATTTAATACATACAACCTGAAATTTACATTGCAAACATATAAATTCAGAAGTGGAGGTTGCACATAGGCTAGACAGTAGCAATTATGTTGCTACACTTGGACTGTGTGTGAGCTGTGCCGGGACAAGCCACTGCCCTGCATGAAGTGGCAAGTCATGACAATTAGCATGTATGTATTTCTGTTACAATTTTTTGTTTTCGGGACAGTACTCACTCTATGGAGGAGTTGTCTCGCTTGAAGAAGCAACTGTAGTTAGGAACGGATTTGAGTTGAGGTGAGCTTAATCAATTACTAGCTTGAGCTTAGCTTTAATCCAAAACAAATGAGTTTGAATTTGCTCGAATCCATGATCAATAACATTGAAGAAAGTTAATTAACAGAAATAACATTGAAGAAAGTTAATTAACAGAGAAAAGTAGTTTAAAACCGTTGACAATAAAACGTTAATACCAATGTTGATCTTGATTTGGGCTCAAATTCAACTTTGGTGCTAGCTTGGTTAGAATCCACCCCTAAGGGCAGTAGGTGGCTGTCTTGAGAGGTTCATTAACTAGAAAATGAAAGAATAAAGGAGGTCTTTGTGCATCTTTTTAAATCCTGCTAATTTTAGGAATTTTAAGGTTAATCAATGAGACAAAAGTTTCAAATTTCTACCAATATCTGCGGGAGGGATATCTAATTGTAAGTCGAAGGGATGTGATTCATGTGAATGGAAGAAACTTCAGTATAAATTTATCACATCAACAAGGCAGGCACCACTGTTAAAACCTTCTCAGCAGAAGCCTTCATGGACCATGAATCTAAGTTTAACATAGTCTACATAGGATTCCATGCCTTCACCTGAGGGATAAAGATCATTTTGCAATACATATAAACATGATATTCAAGCTTATCAAAACCAACAAACCAGAATGAAGAATGGGGAAGTTCTTGAAGAAGCTACAAGGAACCTCCACATTGTCATTTGAATGATCAAAAAAAGAAAGCCTCTTCTGGGTACTTACATTTCCAGCATAAGCAGCAGCCTTTTCCTGCATATACCTCAACTCAGGGGTAAACCCAGAAGAATTTCCGCACAAATGTTCGATCTCTTTCAACACCATTTAGTAATCTAATCACAAAAACAAAAATAAAAACAAAAGACCCCATTTTAAAAAAATTGAAGAAAACAGAAGAGAATTGAAGAGAAAATAGGACAACCAACCTGAGAAGAAGAAAGGCAAAGAGCAAGAAGAAAGGTGGGTAGACAGAGCGCGCTTTTGCTCTCCATAGGTGGAAGGGTTAGAGAAGAGAGGGAGCTGAATGGGATCTGAAGATGCATTCTGTTGGTGACCTTGATTCAATCAAACTCCATCATTTAAAATTAAGAGTCTAACCTTGGTATGACATAACAGAGATTTGAACCCACACCTCATGAATACGGAGTCATTTCACTCTCCAACCAAATTTAAAATTATTTTTCTATATCACTAAAATTTAATGAGTCTAAAGTTTGAATAAATAGACATGTCAGGCCTCCCTCCTGGCGAAGCATCCAGGGCCTTTCACCTCAATAATGACAGAATGTGCCAGTGTGTGATATTTGGAGGTTCAGGATGCATACATTGAAAAATAATTTATTATTGGATGTGTACTTCAACAGCATTACAATGATTCATCTCAGTCTTTTGTTCATATAACAATGGGTCAGGATACACGATCTCCGAAAATTATGTAATTTCTGTCACTTAGTTTTCTTTTCCTGGATCTGATTCTTCAGTAAGTTGACAATCTTCTTAAAGTCATCAAAATTCTGAATGCCTTCATGAACATGGTTGTCTTCCGAACTTGGTGGCCACAGGAATTGTTTCCGAATCTCCTCAAATTCTTCCCAGCATTTGGCTGATTCTTTCTCGCGGTCTAGCATTAGATGAGTAATTGCCTGCACTCAATATATTTGGAATCCATTCAGGAACAATCGCAACTAAACAATAATCAAATTCCAAAAGCTTCCAGATGGACCCAAAGATAAAATTCAAGAGGAAATATAGGAGGTTAATGGAAGAAATAATGAAATTTAGGAATATGGTTGAACACGAACCAAGCTGATTTAGTCTTGACAACTGGGTAGTTTCTATTCAAATTTGTTTACATTAAATTTGAGTTAGGATAACTTGTTTTCAAACCAAACTAAACACGAGTTAAAGAGAATTTGACTCTGTTTGGTTTGCAAGTTGAGCGATGTATTGATTTTATTCAAATTTGATTTTGATTTAAGATATATTATACAATTATCAAGATAATATCGTTTTGTTTATTATTGGGTAAAATAACATAATTTTATCAATAAATTATAAATTTAAATTATGAATTTAAATTATGAATTTAAACTATAAATTTGAGTCTAGTTCAATCTATCATTAACTTTATTTCAATAAATTTGAGTCAAATTTAAGTAAAAGAAAATTTAAACTCAGCTATATTGGTATTCACTGCTATGTAGGAGGGTTAATGCGAGATTTTAGAAATTATACTGATTTTATGTTACGCCATGCCCCTTTTAAGGCATAATCAAACCTTATACAGCGGTCGCCGGGCATCGGAAAGTTTCTCGTCCAAGCATTTGCAGCGTAAAGCCTTTACCAAATCTCCCTGAAAATAACAACACAAAAACGATGAAGATTATAAAATTACATATCAATTATCATATTAAAGTTGGGAAATTCAATATCACCTTGTAGATGAACATTTCCACAAGCAACATTTCAAGTTCGTAAGCTTCGTGTCCTTTCTTTTGATTTCGGGAATTCTCCAATGCCTTCTCTAAAATTCCCACAGCGGCAGCTTCTTTTCTGCTCATTTCCAGCTTTGCAACTGTGCGCTGTTCAGTACAAATGCAAAACCAACAACTTAAAAATTCTCATACACATAGCGCATCAATTCTGTTGTGATAAAAATGTATCAACAAAAGGCTTAAACTCGATTCAAAACTTGAAAAAATTTTATCCAAAAACAAGAGAAGTTATCTGGTTAAACTGATAGAGATGCCATGGCTAACCTGCAACTTCTTGAAATCAGGTCGTTCCTCTTTAAGTAAAGCCTTCAACTCAGCCTCAGCAGCTTCCAAAGTCGCTGCGTCAGCCACGGCACGTTGATAATCAAGCAGTCTCTCCATGGCCAATTTGCCTCCATGGAGAGCTCCAAGAGACAGGGACCTTGAGAGAACACCACGAACCATCTTCTTTTGCAGAAAAGCCCATGCAATATAAATACTGCCAAAGATGACGATCGGCGTTACTGTCATCGCCATCGTTCCGTATTTAGTCTTTATACTGAAACTGTTGAAGAACTTTTCCATTTGAATATGCTAACTTCTGATTGTGATTGCAGTATGTGAGGAAAATATACATATGTCGACTTAAGTAAACCAGAAGCCTGAAATGGAAAGCTTTCTAAAGGACACCTATTATTCTAAATTTCATTGTGCTGGGCAGGTAAAGAGCCTCGCTCTAACCCAGTAAGTTTGATGAAATGAAAATTTCAATCCTTTGAGTTTGAAGAAGTCATTTTTTACCCCTAGTTAAATTTGTTTAAACATATACATAAGAAAAAGTTTTAGAGGTTTTTGGAAATTCAAATAAAGTTAGAGTCTTTTTTGAAAATTTTTAAATTTTCAATTGAATATAACAAAACGAAGGATATAAATGTTATATTATAAACTACTAAAAACTTAAAAGTATTTTCAAACTATAGGAGAGTAAGTATAATTTTTTCTAAAACAAAATTAAAAAATAATTATTTATCTTTAATGAGTTTTAAATTAAATATTTACACCCATAATAATGTTCACAATTTAATCTAACAAAAGTATTATTATAATATATAAAATCTTGAGATAAAATATAATTAATTACATTTTTATTATAATATATTGATAATATAATTTTAATTTATTTTTTAAAATTAAGAATTAACTTTGTTAAACAAGTGAGAAAATAGTTTTTTCAAACTTCAAGTTAGGATGCATTCGATTTACCAAGCCTTGGGTGGGAAATATCATTTGGCCTAAAATCTTTTATTCATTCTTAGGATTACTCGTTATTGAAACCAAAAGAAGGTTTCGGGAATCTCTTCTGTTTCAAGCAAGTTCTTTATGCTATCAGAGATTATATTCTAAAACTTACATTGCTTATGTCTAAAGTAATACAGAATATGCCTTACTTGAACTCCTCTAAAACACTCTGAATATAATTTTTATATCCATCTGAAGCCATGACCTGGAAATTCACAGCATCTGGAACCAAGCTTAAATTTTCAAAATGGAATCCCTTTGTCTAAGCTATTTTCCCCGACCTGACATTCCCCTTAACCTTAATCTTCCCACAAAGAGCGTTCAACTTAAACGAACAACCAGACTTCGCTCCAGCCATTCTTGTTTTTAGCTCTCAAGTGGTCTACATGTTTCTCCGCGCCCACCTGAGCACGTTTCGAACTTCAATGGAGTGACTTGTGAGCTGGAGAAGTCCTCAACTCCATCAAAGAAAAATGAAAAAAAAGGGAGATGGAATTCGAAACAGATTTGGAGGGACGGTGGGGGCGCCTTTGGTTTTGGCTTGCGGTGTTGGTACTATGAGTTGCAGTTATAAGATGAATCAGAAGGCCGCCATTGCAGGTTCCAACAAAACAGCTCCACCGATGTCAATGTTAGCATAGAGACTCGGCAGAAATACAAGGCTTAAATCGTTTTTGGATGCGAGTGTGGAGCTGGCTTTACGTTTGAGTGAAGCAAAGACCTTTGATCAACCAAAATTTAATGTCCCTCCAGGGCCTTCAATGGAAGATATCAAAGCCATTAAGGTAAGTTAATTATCTTCTCCTTCTTTACACATGTAAGTGACATAGTCTTTGTCAAGTAAAATAATTAATAGTCGTCCAAAGTACCACAGATTCCAGTGATTTGTAAGTATGGCATCAAACTTATTTCAATTGTAGACAAAGCAGTGCGCAGAATGAAATCCGGGAAGGCGGAAGAGGCTGTGAATATGCTGCAAGATCTACACCATAGATGTCAAAATGAGCGCGAGCCTGCATACACTGCAGAGATGGCTCTAGTAGAAATTCTCATTTATCAGGTATGTAAATATGTCACCATTAGCAGCTGAACTAGATCCACCATATCACAGGGAAAATACGAACAAGCTTCAAACTGTGGCTGTCTCAAGGGAGAAAATCGCAATCGCATCATGTCTGATGTACGATTCCCTCTTTTCAAGGTTTGTTATTCCCTCCAAAGAAAAACAAGCAAATTGTTTCTGATACGGGTTGAAAATTTAAAAAGAGACAATGGAACTTTGGATAGTAAGCGTAATTTGACAATCCAGAGCCCAAAAAAAGTATTATTGGTCTTTCTCATCCCAAAAACTATGTCTTACACTAACATACCAGGAGTAAGGATCGAAACCTCGCTTACCCTTATATACGCAGATTAAAAAGATTGAAACCTTCCCTCGGTTGGGTTTCTTAGAACTGGATCAATTGAACCAATACCTTTCCTGAGATGTGATATACCGAATCTAAAGGAATTGATTGGAACTTCCTTCACCCTCATATGTCTAGAGCAAAGGGACCGAAACCTTCCGTCAACCTCATATACCCCAAATAAGGGATCGTAACCCGTTTTAAATAGGTTTCTTAAAGCTAGAATCAGCTAGATTTTCCGATGAGAAAATTCTTCTGGTCTCCAAAATATTTGAGTTTTTTCCATCTTAAAAGCTAACTCAACCTTCAAGGGAGGAGACTTTCAACCATTTCTATATTCATATCCGACTTAACTTTCAATCACTGTGGGATGCTTACAGTACTTCGATATTTTTGCTGAGGCCAAAGGACTAATTCCCACCCATAGTTTGAGGCGGGGGCAAAGTCCCACGCTCCAAGTTTCAAAAGCCCATCTCTCACCCCTAGAAATATTTTTTATAATTTTTATATTCAAATGACTAAAATACCTTTTTAAACAATAAATATTTATAATAAAATTATAAAATAATTTTTAAATATAAATAATTTTTAAAAAATTTTAAAATATATTAAAATTTTTAAAAATTTTTAAAAATTTGAAGCAGTCACCGCCATCAGTATCGCGACGGTGGCCGTTCCGACCACCTAGTTTCAGGGAAGGACAAATCTGACCCCCCCATTCGGTGGAGGCGGCCAGATCCGTAAAAAACAGGTCGAAAACTGCCACTGGGACCAAGACCGACCCTTTTCGATCATTTCCGACAGCTTCTTTTGGCGGAAGTGGCCAGATTTGGCCGCCTCTGCCAAAACTGAGATGACTAGATTTGGTCGCTTCCACTAAACAGAGAGGTCAGATCTGGTCTCCTCCAAAACTGGTGGTCGAAAACGATCACCTAACTCTGTCAGTTCAAATTTTTAAAAAGTTTTAATATATATTTTAATTTTTTAAAAATTATATATTTTTTATAAAATTTATTTTATTTTTTTATAAAATTTTAATCTTAAAATGACAACATTACCCTTAAAGTGATACTGTTTTCTATTTTATTTAATATTAAATTGTTTTCAGGGGTAGGAGACTAGGCTTTTAAAACTTGGAGAGTGGGACTTGTCCCGCCTCAAACTATGGGTGGGACTTAGTCCTTTGGCCTTTTGCTGAAGAATAATTTTTAAAATTGCTTGTGGGATTATGAAAATTTTTTAATATTTTAAAATCTACAGGCCATCATATGTATGCTGGAAGTGGTGGGAAGAATTGGCAGATCCTAAATATGATTTTTGGCCTATGACTAGTCAATATGTCTCTCAGTCGAATTTGTCCACGCAAATAGAAAGAGTATGATAAAAATAATGATATTTTTTATTAACTATTTTACCTTTGAAACAAGTTTTTCTTCTATTTTTTTGCTTGATCTAAATATAAAATAATCAAACAAAGAAAATTATCTCATATAAAAAAGGGAAAAAAAAAAAAAAGAAGAAGAAGGTAATGGCTCACATACACCAAGTATGCAACGACCCATCAGTTTTTGAATAGGGTAGTGGACTTTCCCAGTATAAAGACATTAGAACTAGATATTCATGGAATCGATTTAATCTTGAAAATTGATTTAATTTAGTTCAGTTATATTTAAACTTAAAATGAGTTTGAATAAAAAAAATAAAAAATTTGTTTTTCAAATTAAACTAAACTTAAGTTGGAAGGAGTTCTAATCAGTTTGATTCAAATGTTTAGATCAAATTTGTAATTCAGATTTATGATTTGAGTTTACTTTGAATTTATAATTCAAATTTGTTACTTAGATTTATAGTTCAAGTTTATGATTCATTAATAAAACAATATTGTTTTAGCAGTAAACTACGAGCTCGAATTATAAATTTAAACTATAAATCCGAATCATAAATTCAAATTGAACTAAAACCTAAAGTTAAATTCGAATCAAACTAACTCAAACTCAAATGTCAATCAAGCCTAAATTGAGTTGTCATGGCTTGAGCCATTGTTTTGAAAATTTTTATGAACTTGAACTTGAGCCATTTGAGCCAAGCTTGAGCTTCATTTGCGAGCTAAAATTTATAGATTGAATCTATTATTCAAATTTATGATTTATTGATAAAACGATATTATTTTATTTAATAATAGGTAAAACAATGTCATTTTAATAATTATTTTATATAATACGATTCAAACCATAAATTAAGTTCGAATTAAATTAAGACGTATATCTGACTCGTGAGTCAAACCGAGCAAAACTTACTTTAACTTGAGATTGGTTCTATTTTAAGAACGAATCAAACTAAAAGAATTTGAGCTGAGTCAAATCAAAATGAGCCAATTCAATTCAGATTTAACCCCAATTATAAATACTCACTTACCCTCTTATAATTCACTCATTATAATTTATAAATACAATTATAAATATATATACATTTTCCATACATTCATCATAAATATATGTGCATTTATAAATACCCACTCCACTCTACACGTTATAATTTATAAATACATGTTATAAATATATGTGTTTTTTCAATACACTTATTATAAATACTCATTTAGTCTTTATGATTTATAAATACACGTCATATATATATATATATTCTTATACGCTCATTATAAAATACTCATCTAGATTGAAAAATTAAATACATTTAATTTTATTATTGTAATAAGTCAAACTAAAGTTTAGCTCTTCTTATTGATATTGACTCTATGAAAGCTTTTCGGCTCAAGTTTGACTCCTTTGAATCAAATTGAATTTAAATATATTCTAACTTAATTTTAATTTGATTTGAATTTAATCATATTTTAACTAAATTAAGCTAAATCTTTTTTATTTGATTCGAATTTAAACCATTTTTAATTGTGGGTTTGACTAACTCAATTCAAATTATACTATTTTTCGTTCAAATCAACCTTAAATTAAGAGATATTTAAACCTAATTCGGTTCATATGTCTCACTAGAGCTGACACAACCCTGGCGAAGAAGATGACTGGCCATTGTCCAGGCCACATGGTGACAACAACAGCGGACTAAAATCCAGTTAGTTTTAAGAGCCATGAGAGATATCTGGTGGAAAGGGTCCAAAATATCTGAGCTAATAGCCGTCAGAATAATTGGCTGTGAAGTACAATGTCATCGTAGAGGTAAAATAAATTGGACTTACGTTGAACTATTGAGTTAATATTCTAATTTAAATTTGACTCATTTAAACAAAGGCCAAAGGATTTGTTTCCACTGTTGTTTGAGACAAGGATAAAATGTCACTCTCAAAGTTTTAAAAATTTAGTTTTTTACCCTCCAATCAAATTTATTATTAAATATATTAATAAATAATAATCATTCAAGAATATTTTTGTCCTTTTAAAATTAAAATTTTATAAAATAATAAAATAATTTTTATATAAATATTGTTGAACTCCTTTATGTTTTGATGATAATAAAAATGATGTTAAAAATGACTAATATGTCCTGATATGGATGAAAACATGACCAAAATAGGATAAAGATATTTTTATGTTATGTAGGCATGATGTACGGCCGTACATATACTAAGTACGCCCGTACCCAGAGCAATTTGATCTCGTACATGATTTCTCACGTCCCCGTAACGCTGCCCGTGCACGGTTCTATAAAATTGACATTGGTCATTCACGCCCGTACACGTAACATGTACGCCTGTGAAATACCAATTCCAGGTCAGTCACAAGCATGAACGTCCCGTGCGTGCGTCGTACATAAGTCAAAGCAGTCAAGCAGTATGTATGCCCGTACATGAGAGCAAATTTTCAACTTTAGCTGCTCCAACGGATCTATTTCGTCTCCAACGGATTCCTACTTTTTCCAACAAGCATTGAGCTATAAATTGGAGGCTCTTTGAAGTGAGAAAGGTTGGAGAACAAGTGCACTAATCTTAACCTCAATTTTCTCTCAATCTCACTCAATCTTTCATTCCTCACATTGCTAAATCTTGAGGAAATTTGTTTGTGCAAATTATTTATCAGCCTTAGAGAGGCAATTTTGTTCATATATCTTGTTTACAACAATCTTTGAGCGTAATCCCGTATAACTATTGTTAAGGGCGAAATTCCCTTGATTCAAAACTATTGTGCGGGCGAAATCCCGGATCAACTATTGTAAGCGGTTGGGCGCAATCCCGATTTAACTAGTGGAAACTTCAAGAGGTTTTGCTTGAAGAAGTGGACGTAGGAGACTTGTGTTCAAAGCTCCGAACCACTATAAAATTGGCTGAGCATTTCTTTCCCTTACTCTATTTAATTTGTGTTTATGCTGTTCAATTGCTTGGTTGTGATTAATTGATATTATATGCATATTTGAGTTGATAAAATAGGAAAACGTTTTTTATATTGATAATTTTTTAAATAACCTATTCACCCCCCCTCTAGGTTATTTGTCATATTACATTTGATGTTTTACAATTGGTATCAGAGCTTGGGCTTTTGTTTTCGAAAATCTAATGATTTTTAGAGTTTAAGATCCATTTTCGAAAATTATATGGCAAACGTTTTTCAAAAACCGTCATTCGAAGAAGGGGATAGTTCAACTAGGCCACCTTTATTTTGTGGTATAAATTATGGTCAATGGAAAATTCGGATGAAATTTTTTGTCAAATCCATTGATTATAAGCTTTGGAAAATTATTGACAAATGTGATTTTGTTCCCATAAATCCATATACGAATATGCCCAAGGATGAAAGTGAATTTAATGAAAACGATGAAAAGTTAATAAGTTTAAATTCAAGGGCATTGAATATGTTGTTTTGCGCTTTAGACACTACTAAATTTAATCGTGTTTCTTCTTGTGAAACAGCCCACGAAACTTGGACAATCCTTCAAACCACTCATGAAGGAACTAATCAAGTAAAGGAGTCTAAGATCGAATTAAGCTTCCATGAATATGAACTTTTTGAGATGAAGAAAAATGAGAATATCACGGAGATGTATAAGAGATTTTCAAACCTTGTAAACGAGCTAAGAGGGCTTGGAAAGAAATTTGAAACAATAGAGCTCGTGAAGAAGATTCTTCCATCATTGCCGGAGTCATGGAGTATGAAAGTCACGGCAATTGAAGAGTCAAAAGATTTAGGAAAAATGGGCATGGATGAACTCATTGGAAGCCTTTTGACTTATGAGATGAAATGGAAGCCCAAAGATGAGGAGAAAGTCAAGGCAAAGAAAAACATTGTCTTGAAAGTTGAGGAAAGTTCAGATGAGGAGTCTTCAATGGATGAGGAAGACATGAGCACAATTGTTAAAAAATTCAGCAAGTTTTTCTCAAACTCCAAAGGAACAAGGGAGAAGAAGAGCAAAGGAGTTATATGCTATGAATGTAAAGAGCCTGGACATATTCGCCAAGAATGTCCTCTCTTGAGAAAAAGAAGGAAAGAAAAGAAATCCAAGAGGAAAGCTCTAGCCGCCACTTGGAGTGAAAGCGATAACTCAAATGATGAGAGCGAAGAGGACAACGAAAGAGAAAATTTGTGCTACATGGTGAAAAGCGATTCAGATGATGAGGTAAACAATTCCAACTCTATCTCATATGATGAATTGCAACATGCCTTTGATGATTTAGTAATTGAATTCAAAAATCTTAGTTCTAGAAATAAAATTTTGAAGAAAAATAATTCTTATATAAAACTAGAACTAGATACAATGATAGACAAATATGAAGAATCAAAAAGGGAGCTAGATTTAATTCTTCATGAAAAAGATAAAGAGTTAGAATCTCTAAGGAAAGAAAATGAAAATTTGTTAAGTAAGGTGTCTAGCTCAAATCAAATTCTTGAAAGGTATAAATTAGGCACTAAAAGACTTGATGAATTGCTTGCTTCTCAAAGGAACACCTTAAACAAACAAGGCCTAGGTTACAATACATTTAATCCATCTTCAAGTAATCATAGGACATTAAAAGATCAAAATGCATTACATTTGAAATGTACATTTTGTAAATTTGTTGGGCATGTGTTTAAGAAGTGTCTAATTAGGAATGGAAAACCTCTTAGGATTAAGAAGGTTTGGATTCCTAAAGGAATATTTCAATATAACCAAGATGGACCCAAAACAACTTGGGTACCAAAGAAAGGTTGAGTTTTTGTGCAGGTGTGCCTTAAAGTCAAGGGAAGGAAATGTAAATATAAATTGACTTTGCAAGGCTTGTGACAAAAGTGTGGTGCTTAGTAAATTCAAGTAAGTTTTTCTTGCTTAAATTATGTGAGAAATATTGATGTTTGAATTGGTATGACTGTATGTCTGAATGTTTGCATGTGTTGTTGGTTAATTGATATATGATCATTGCATATTGTATCTATCTTAAATTCAAGTCTAATCAATTCGAAGTTGTTTTCGAATTTGGTTGACATATGATTTAAAATAATGCTTTGCCTCAAAAAGAGTCAAAATATTCAAGATTTGTGTCTTAGAGTGTTTTGATTCATGTTTTAAAAGTTTTTGGATGTGTTTTTGAAATTTTGGTGCCATGTACGACCGTGCTTCAAGCAGTCACAGCCGTACATTGCTTTGAAAGCCACGTGTCTGTTTTATTTTATCTCAGTCACGATCATACATTATATATGTACGGTCGTGCATGCTTTCTTCAAGGTTTAAAAATTGGGATTTTACGCCCGTACAGTTTTCCTTCACAACCGTGACTCATAGCGCGAATTTTAAAAACTCACGGTCGTACATGTTCATGTACGCCCGTACACTCGACGGTATAAATTAAAATCGCACAGATTTTTTTCATTTCAAACGAAATCCCTAAATTATTTTTCAAATCCTCTCAACTTTCTAACCCATTTTCGACCAAAACCCTACCAAATCATCAAGTTTCTCCTCCAAATCACTTGCATTCTTCCTAAAAATCATTCCTCAAACCCTAAGTTTCAAAAATCCACTCTCCTTTCAACATTTCATCAAATCCGTAGGAAGCACCATGCCAAGGATTAAGATGACGACTGCGAAATCTAAAGCTCACGCATATGGGATTAAAGTGCGTGATAGCCAACAGCGGAAGACTTTGGATGCGATTTTAAACAGAGGTATTTATGTTGGGCGTTCTTTACATTTGCGAATTCTTGCTGATGTTGGGTTAAGTGTGGAAGTAAATAGATTAGTATCAAATGCTAAGTGGTTTAAGTTATTCACAATGCAGTATGAGGTTTATGAGAATTTAGTGAAAGAATTTTATAGCTCTCTGAAAATCGATAAAGATACGAGGGGAAATATTAAAGATTATGTGATGAAGTTTAGGTTATTAGGAAATGAATTTGTTGTTTATCCTGAAAATATGGCTGAATGGTTAGAATGTAGTTGTGAAGGATTGGTAGATGTCCCCTTAGGATATAATTCGAGTGAAGCATGACACAATTTGGGAGGAATAGGGACATATAATGCGCACACTTCGAAGAGTAGTCTGTTTGATAGCCCAGCCTTACGTGTTGTACATAGAATGATTTCGTATACATTGAATGCAAGACAACATACTAATGGACATGTTGGTGTGAAAGATATGATCTTGCTTGAGGCTGCTGAAAACAGATATCAAATTGATACTTCTAGATGGCTGATTCGAAAAATAAGTGAAATTCAGGAGGGCAGGGGTAAAATAGACTTCTGTCAGCTAATTACTTTTATAGCCATCAAATTAGGATTAGAACCCGAAGCCAATGAACCGGAGTATGTGTATAATTTTTCTGAAAGCTGCTGGTTGAATGCTGAAGCTTTCTTCATAATAGGAGTGATTAAAAAGGATGGAAGATCGGGTTAGAGATTAGCTGATACCGTAGTTGAAAATGACCCGTCAATGGCTCCGTCTGAAGGACCCTCTCATAGGCCTGAATCGAGTATAAGAAGAAGCAAGAGAGGAAGAGTTGAGGCAGGGAACGAAGAGCAGTCACCTTCTGAAATGCAGCAAGTTTTGGCCTACTTGCAATCTATTCAAGGACAAATCCAAAGTCTGGAAAGTAATGTGAACAATCGCTTGGATAGATTGGAGTCTCGGGTGGATGAGTTGGCTTCAAGGTTTCCCGGCATGAGTATGAGAGATAGTGCACCGAGTGAAGCTCCCACGGATGCCCCATAGCATAATTCTTTTTTACATGTTTCTTTCATGAATATTTTGTCCAAAATTGTCACAAATCTCAAAGTTTTTCATTTTCTCACATTTGAGGCACAGTTATTTTTATCAATTCATTTGAATTCTAGTTGGATCAATCTTTGTGATTATGCTTGTTTGATGATGTGGTTGAATGATTGATGATGTGGTAGTTGGATGTTTGATTAATTGGTTAATTGGAAGTGTTAATATTTGTGTTGTGTTTGTTTGTTTTGGGAAATATCTAAAAACAAAGGAGATTATGCCAAATTTTTTTGATTTATGACAAAAAGGAGGAGAAAAGGGCAAAATGTGATATGAATATGATTACGAAAATTGAACATTAAAAAGGAAAGTCAAAGCGCAAAAGAAAGGGGGAGTTTTAGTCAATTTGAAAGGGGGAGTAAAAATTACTTTGCCTTTTAATTCATTTTAAACTTTGAATAATAACACATTTTAACATATTTTTGTCATCAATCAAAAAGGGGGAGATTGTTGAACCCGTTTGTGTTTTGATGATAACAAAAATGATGTTAAAAATGACTAATATGTCTTGGCATAGATGAAAACATGACCAAAATAGGACAAAGATATTTTTATGTTATGCAGACATGATGTACGGCCGTACATATACTAAGTACGCCCGTACCCAGAGCAATTTGATCTCGTACATGATTTCTCACGCCCCCGTAATGCTGCCCGTGCACGGTTCTATAAAATTGACATTGGTCATTCACGCCCGTACACGTAACATGTACGCTTGTGAAATACCAATTCCAGGTCAGTCACAAGCATGAACGTCCCGTGCGTGCGTCGTACATAAGTCAAAGCAGTCAAGCAATATGTACGCCCGTACATGAGAGCAAATTTTCAACTTTAGCTGCTCCAACGGATCTATTTCGTCTCCAACGGATTCCTACTTTTTCCAACAAGCATTGAGCTATAAATTGGAGGCTCTTTGAAGTGAGAAAGGTTGGAGAACAAGTGCACTAATCTTAACCTCAATTTTCTCTCAATCTCACTCAATCTTTCATTCCTCACATTGCTAAATCTTGAGGAAATTTGTTTGTGCAAATTATTTATCAGCCTTAGAGAGGCAATTTTGTTCATATATCTTGCTTACAACAATCTTTGGGCGCAATCCCGTATAACTATTGTTAAGGACGAAATTCCCTTGAATCAAAACTATTATGTGGGCGAAATCCCGGATCAACTATTGTAAGCGATTGGGCGCAATCCCGATTCAACTAGTGGAAACTTCAAGAGGTTTTGCTTGAAGAAGTGGACGTAGGAGGCTTGTGTTCAAAACTCCGAACCACTATAAAATTGGCTGAACATTTCTTTCCCTTACTCTATTTAATTTGTGTTTATGCTGTTCAATTGCTTGGTTGTGATTAATTGATATTATATGCATATTTGAGTTGATAGAATAGGAAAACGTTTTTGATATTGATAATTTTTTAAATAACATATTCACCCCCCCTCTAGGTTATTTGTCATATTACATTTGAGGTTTTACAAATATAAAATATTAAAAAAATTTTAAATTTTAAAAAATACAATAACCACCGCCATCGGTGTCGATGGCGGTGGCCGCAGCTAACAAAGTCAGGTGGTCGTTTCTAGTCATCTAGTTCCAGGAAAGACCAGATCTAGTCTCCCGATTCGATGGCTGCCTCCAATTTAGGGGGAGGTGACCAGATTCGACCACCTTCGCCTGAAAAATCAACCGAAAATAGTCGGAAAGGGTAGTCCTTGGTCCTATCGACCGTTTCCAACCTTTCTTTTCGGTGGAGGCAACTAGATCTAGCCTTCTTTGGAATCAGATGATCAGAAACAACCATCTGGCTTTATTAGCCGCAGACACCGCAGTCGGCATCGACGGCAGTGACGACTGTTATATTTTTTTTAAATTTAAAATTTTTTTGAATTTTTTAAATATTTTTTAAAAATATTTATATTTAAAAATTATTTTATAATTTTATTATAAATTTTTTTAATTTTAAAAATATAATTTTTAATTTTTACAAATGTCACTTAGTAATTTTAGTATAAAAATTATACAAAATACTTCTTGAAAAACTGGGTTTTTAAAAGCTTGGGGTGACACTCTGTCCCTGCGAGCAAGTCCTTTGGCCTTAAATAAAATATGAATTTGGGCCCGTACTGAGTTGAACTGAATCTATCTATAGTTTCAACTACATTGATTTTCTTCATAATTTCAATAAATTTAAACCTAATAATTTAAAAAGAAATAAAATGAAACCAAGTCAAAATTTTAAGGCTCAAAATAGATTCAAGACTTGAAAAAAAAAAGGTGTTATCTGGTTAAACTGAAAGAGATGCCATGGCTAACCTGCAAATTCTTGAAATCAGGTAGTTCCTCTTCAAGTAAAGCCTTCAAATCGGCCTCAGCAGTTTCCAATGTTGTTGCATCAGCCACGGCACGTTGATAATCAAGCAGTCTCTCCATAGCCAATTTGCCTCCATGGAGAGCCCCAAGAGACAGGGACCTTGAAAGAACACCCCGAAACCTTCTTCGGCTTCTTTTGCGAAGCACGGGCTGTACAAGCCCATGCAGTATAAATACTGCCAAAGATGAAGATCGGCGTCACTGTCGTCGCCATCGTTCCGTATTTAGTCTTTGCACTGAAGCTGTTGAAGAACTTTTCCACTTGAATATGCAGACTTCTGATTGTTATCGTAGTATATGAGAAAAATATGAAAAGACACTCGTTATTCTTAATCTCTTTGTGCTTCGAAGGTAAAGAAACTTAAAAACAAAAAAACAAAAAAAACCCTTAAACATTGGCCAAATTAGAACCAACCTAAGGTTTGATACGATAACATTTTCACCCTATTAATTTAAAAATATCATTTTCAACCCTATGTGTATTTGTTAAAGAACTCTATTAATTTTTCTTTAAAATTGTTAGAAGATTTCAATACCCTTAAACTAACTAACATATTGCCTCCAAAATTTTATTAGAGAACTTTTTTACCTTTATTTATATTAATTTTAATTAAAAAATTATTGATGCAATAGAGGGGAGTGTCAATAATGTAAAAGCATATTTGAGAATGAATTGTAATTGTTAACAATATCGGGGGTATTAGTGAAAAGTTCATTCTCAGCATTTGAAAAGAGAAGAAGGCTTTGGGAATCTCCTGCATTTCAAGCAAGGTTAGTTCTTTATGCTATCAGACATCATATTCTAGAACTCACATTGCTTATGTCTAAAGTAAAAAAGAATATGTCTTACTTGAACTCCTCTAAGACACCGTGAATATGATTTTTATATCCATCTGAAGTCATGGCCAGGAAATTCACAGCATCCATAACCAAACTTGAAATTTCACAATGGAATCTACCCTTTGTCTAAGCTATTTTCCCCGACCTGCCATTCCCTTTAACCTAAATCTGTCCATAAAGAGCGTTCAACTTAAACACACAACCAGACTTCTTTCCAGCCATTCTTGTTTGTCGCTATCAAGGGGTTTACATGTTACTCGGGGCTCGCCTGGACATGTTTCGAACTTCGATAAAGTGATTTGTGAGCTCGAAAAGTCCTCAAAGAAAAATGAAAAAAAGGGAGACGGAAAAAATTTTAACAGGATGGTGGGAGCTTCCTTGGTTTTGGCTTGTGTTGTTGGTATTATAAGTTGCAGTTCTAAGATGAATCATAAGGCCGCCATTGCAGGTCCCAAAGAAATGTATCAGAAAGCCCCACCGACGTCAGTGTTGAGCCACCCAATCGGCGGAAATCTAGCTCTTAAATCATTTTTGGATGTGAGTGTGGAGCTGGCTTCAAGTTCTAGTGAAGCAAAGCTCTTTCATCAACCTTTATTTGATGTGCCTCCAGGGCCTTCAATGGAAGATATCAATGCCATAAAGGTTAATTATCTTCTCCTTCTTTAGACATTTAATTGAGGTGGTCAGTGTTGAGTACATTTTCCTAGATTTCATTTGGTTATACACTGTTGAAATTCTGTCATTTCTTCTGCATGATTATTAATAGTCCTCAAATAACACAGAGTCCACTGATTTGTGCATCTCTTGTTTCCTAAATATTGGATTAAATATTCTAAGTGGGGATGGATTCTATCTCCGACAATTTGACTCAAGTGAACCAAATTATTCAAGCTAAAGTTTGTTTCAAGTTTCAACGGTTCATCAACGAATCTTAGTTAAAATATTTCTTTTTTTATTGATTTTTTTGTCTCCAAAGATTTTTCTTTTTATTTGAAGATTTTTTTCAATAATTCGTTGTCTTTTCTAGTATTATTGTTCATCTTCAAATTAATTCAATCTCAAATTCGAATTAACCTTTTCAAATTTGGCTAAGAATCTACCTTTATTAATTATTCTAAGAATAGCTTGTACTTTTTTTCCCAACTTTTTTCTATGCCCTTGTCTTCTTAATTAAGTTGCAAGGCTAGACAGTTATTCTGTGGGGTAAAAGCCATTTTGCACATCCCTGAACTGGCATCAACCTTTACTATAAAACCCTCCACTTGCTATCAAGATTCTCTTAAAAAAAGAAGGAAAAGACTAGTTTGGCTCATGAAATAGCTTTTTTTTTTTTCTTTTTCTGGGATAATTAAGCATATATGGACAAGGATTTATACATGGGATCAATTACTCATTTTGATTGCGATAGGCATTCTTACAGTGCACTTTCTTATTCTCCACTTTTGTAGATGGAAGCAGTGCGCAGAATGAAATGCGGGAAGCCCGAAGAGGCGGTGAAAATGCTGCAAGACCTACACTATATATGCCAGAATGAGCCTGAGCCTGCATACAATGCAGAGATGGCTCTAGTAGAAATTCTCATTTATCAGGTATGTAAATGTGTCACCATTAGTAGTCTAACCAGATTCACTTTACCACTATTTTACTAGTCCTGGCTGTACTCATACAGGGAAAATACGAAGAAGCTTCAAATTGTGACTGTCTCAAGGAGGGAAATCGCATCATGTCTGATGGACGATTCCCTCTTTACAAGGTTCGTTATTCCATTTCCATGACAGAAAAACAAGCAAATTGTTTCTGATATTATACAGCTTGAAACTTAAAAAACAGATCTGCTATCAATGCAAACTTGTGTGAGAGACAATGAGACTTTCCATAGTGAGCGTAATTTGATATAACGAGGTTCCAGAAAGGTGTTATTGGGTATTTTCCCTTACACTTATATACCAAGAGTAGGATCGAAACCCCCCATGCCCCTATATGCCCAAAATCAAAGATCAAACCTTCCCTCAGTTGGGTTTCTTAGAGCTGGAATCAATTGAACCAATTCTTTCCCTGAGATTGAATATGCCGAAAGTAAAGAGATTGATCGAAACTTCCTTTACCCATACTGAAACCTTTCCTCAACCTCATATACCCAAGCAAAGGGATCATGACCCCTCTTAAATAGGTCGAGAATCAGCTAAATCGGTATTTTCCCTGTGATAAAATTCTTCTAGTTTTAGGGCCTCCAAGAAATTATTTGTCCCAAAAACTAACTCAACCTTCAACGGAGGAGACTTTTCTCACACTTATATATTCATATTCGACTTAATCTTCAACCATTTCAGGCTTCTTAATACTTAATTATACCAAACTGTAATGGCAGCATAAACTGCCCCAGATCGATGCAACTAAACTATAGTGATTCCATATATTTGCTGAAGAATAATTTTCGAAATTGCTTGTGGGATTATGAGAATTTTTTAATATTTTAAAGTCCACAGGCCATTATATATACCATGCTGAATAACGAGGAAGCAAGGAAGTGGTGGGAAGAATTCGCAGCAATTGTTGAAGGAGAATTTGATCATAAACATTATTTTTAGCCTATGAAGGCGAGTTAATATACTTATCAGTCCAATTCGTCCATGCAAATATAAAGAATATGATCATTTTTTATTGATTATTTTACCCTGAAACAAGTTTTTTTCGTGGAATTTAAATAGTAAAATATAAAATATATAATCCCGTTTCAATATCCTGATTTTGTTTTTTCTCACTTTCTTTTTATTACTTGATCTGATCTGAATACGAAATAAAGAAAGAAAATATTTTGATAAAAAATAAAAATAAAAAAGGTTAGCCGGCTGCACTGACCACGCACACGGTCAATAGGCGAGCCACATCAGGCCCATACACATTATGGGCTTATCCCATACATATGTCCAATGCATTTCATCATATTTCCGTATTTTTTATAAAACATTTAATTACGTAATAATACATTAATATATTAAAATGATGTTATTATTTTTAGTAATTACATCACAAATTCTAGCTAAATTTGACACGGCAAGCAACAATATAAATACAAAAGAAAACACGAAGAATAGGATAATAAAAATATCCTTAATGCTTTTCGAAAGTGCTTATCTCTCACCCTCATAATCAATCCATGTGATAGGTGTAAGGGATCCTTTGAAATTTGGCTCGAACCTATCCCTAGCCAGGTCACATCAAGATTTGTGGCATTTCCAACAAAAATTTACGAGGAAACAAATTGATTTTCGATAAGAAATATAGATTGGCCCCCGAAAGGCTTGAGTAGGCGTGAGTAATAGTCATAAGAAGAGACACAAGCATGAAAAGACTTATTCGTTGAACTTAATGAATAGTAGAGTGCTTTTTTTCGCAAAGGTTATGAAATTATTAATTTTTTTTGTCTAAATTTTATTTTACTAAAATATGCTATCATCGTAATCGATTAAGTTAAAAAAAGATTGAAATTATTTTGACAAATTATTGACATTGAACATTGACTTAAAGAATACGTTTTGATCGAATATATGATTGATTTGTATTAAAAACTTATTCGAATTCAATTTAAATATTGAATCAAAATGAGCATTTTATCATAATTTCTTCGAATTCATGTTTTATATTATAGCTTTTATTTTACATTGATTTCAAATAAATTAAACTCAAATTAAAAATTTTACACAACGATTTAAATCAAATTTAGCAACTCGTCAACGATTTTTTTCTCAAATCGTATTTAAACCGTGTGGCCCCTGTTATGAGGCCTGGTTCAGCTATTTATTTCCCAACACGTGTCGACAAACCCAGCTTGCAAATCTTGGCCCTCCATGGGTGGGAGCTGGACTGTACTGTACTGGACCACACAAGGAGAAGAAAAGCTTTTACCTGATAAGCTTCCGTCATAGTCACTTATAGTACAATAGGCAATTATGATTGATTATTCACATCCCACGCCGAATCGGACTATGTCGACTCGTCAATCACGTCATCACCGTCGTGATTTCAAACATTTGGTGGGTCCAATCTTCAATTTCGGTATGAGGTGGATGGAGTTTGATAGAGATGAGAAGCACGGGGACAGACAGGGACGTTTTATAGGAGAATATTATTCCGTTCCGTCCAAATCAAACCCATCGGCCAACCTGGCCTGGAGATGAGAAACAGTGGTAACAGAGCCAGCTAACAATAATATAATATTACCGACAATGAAAGTACCCAATCACAGGCGACCACGTCACTATCTAACAAGACCCTTGTGAAAACGACGCGCCCTAAGCATACACGTTTCGACATCTCACGAACGCGTGTTTGGCCATCCCCTGCTGTAATGGCTTAATTTCAGCACGTGTACTATACCCATAAATCTTAGGCTCCTGAATAAGAATATTTTCTTGGCATCCCCAAAAGATAAGAAATCTAAAGAAGAGAGTACCTTTCCTTACCGTATTGAATTTAAATTGAATTAAATTTTAATATAAATTATTTAAATTAAATTTAAATTTTAAATGATAAATTTAAGCATAAAATTAAATTCATTAGAACTGATGAAAAATATTATTAAATATTATTAATAAAATAAATTATAACACTGATAAAAAAATAATATTATCATTAATTGAAGAAGGATTTAAGACAAGTTATTAAATTGAAATTTTAAGTCAAATTTGACTCAAATTAAACAAAATATTAATTGGATCTAACATAGCTCAATTTAAAATAAACTTTATTATAAGGGTTGATTAATGTTTCTGAGAAAGTAATTAATATTATTAACATAATAGAATGATATTATTAGGGAAAAAAACAAATCGAATTTGAGTTAAACTATCAAATTGAAATTTTAATTCAAATTTAATTTATTTAAACAGAATATGAATTTAGTCTAAACTAATTTAATTTGAATCCATTGTTAGCTCCGATTTAATTGATTTTAACAAATGCCGACTCAATAATTAAAAATAAATAAAATATAGAAAGAAAAATTAGTAAGTTATTACTAGAAAATTCAATGAATTATTATAAGGCGAAGGTGAGTGGTCAATTACAAGGACCACAGAAGAAAAGGGCCTGAAAGAGGCCTTGCTGAATCCTGAAACTTCCTCGCTTTCGTAATTTTTTTTTTCAATGGTCTTATGGATAAGAGAGATTCTGAGTCTGAAAGAGAAAGGTCTGGTCAGCTGAGCCTCAAGAGAGTCAGTCAATATCATGCAGTCCATATTATTGACCGCTCGAGCGAGCACCAGAGTTTGCAGTTTCACTTTTATTTAACCATCTCTGCAAACTCGTCTCATCTTGAAGCAACATTTCAACCTTTATTTCAGAGAAGAGGGACTGTCAGTGTTTTGGGCACGTCTTTATACATCAATTACGAATGGAGCATGTTTCATCCGCAATGCCAGAAACTATGAATGTATTTTCAGGAGGAAGAAGAATAATTCTAGACGCCAATCCCGGGTGTTTCCTGGTTTGTAAGGGTTTCTTTTTTTCTGTTTTAGGTGTAATCTGCAATCGTCGTTGCCTTCATGAGGTGACCAGTGAAGCAAGAAACTTAACTTGCCAAGCTGATACTGTACATAAATTACATCCATGAGAAAAAAAAGCTTTGAATTCCCATAAAACTTCACTGAAGTCTGTTAACTAAGAGATGGTGCATGAATAATGCCATAACTTCAATCTCACTCCAACTCCACCTTCTTTTATAAGAATTTCTTGACCCAGAAGAGTGGCGAAACTGAAATTAATTTCTATGAAATAGTTTAAGTGGTAAAAATAGGAGTATCAAAATAATCAGGCATGAATTTGAAACTTGACAAACACATAATAAAAAATCAAACTTTTTACTTAATGAAAATACTATAGGGCTGACTTTTATAAAACTCGAGATTTAAACCTATTTAATATGATTGGCTCAAACCTAATTAGTCGTGAAATAATTGATTTATATTTAGATGGCATAATTTTAGAAATAGGTTTATAAAAAAAAAAAAAAACCAGAGAAAGAATAAAAGGGTGACAATTAGAGAAATATACACATATATTAAATGTGTGTCTGCCCTTATTGATAATGTTATTATCAGAATTAAGTATGCCAAATAATATATATATATATATATATATATATATATATATATAAAAGGCGTTTTAGAGTTTCCAAGCTCTACTATGTGGATGGATAAGTGAAAATCTTTGTCAGGGGAGATTCTAGATGTATAATCCTAGAGAGTTTGACCATTTGTCTGTGCTTACTGTGACATTTTATCGACCATTTTTTCAAAGTTTTATATCTTTGAAAGTTCAGTCTTATAATGACATTGCAATTCTCCATATCTTAACTCTTGTGTAATCATTCCAAGAGAGATTATTTTATATCTTGCTTTAATAAATTCACAATTTATCTTCCATTTCAATTATTTTTACATTATATTAATTAGCAATTTTAATATAATGTAGGAAATGATGATATCTCTTAGGTTCACTTTGAGGATTCTTTCACATCATCAAATCATATTCAGTTGTAAAATTTTCATTGAAAACACTTGATTATATGGGGCTGATGATGACCATACATAACCAGGTCTACATCACTTTTAAAAGGCAGCAGCAATTAGAATGGTGATAATTTAAATTTAATTCTGGTTTTTTGTGAATGAATGAGTCCCCTCAAACCATAAGACATGTTAAGGTTATAGTGATTAAAATTTGAAAAGGCTTAAAAAATAAATAAAACATAAAATTTTTAACTTGATTTGAATTGATAATCAAAATACCTATTCATAATATAGTAATTAATGAATACAAACTCTTTTTTGTCTTTGTTTGATTTTACTTTCTCTCAAATGACTATAAAGAAGAAATTATATTTAAATTAAGATAGTTTAAAATTTTTTTTCTTAATAAAATTTCAACAATATGTTCTTATGCTAATTCAACTACAAGGAAACATTTATGAGATCAACAATATCCTGATTAAAAAAGTGGAGATATCTTTCGTATTTGTGTATGCGCAATAGAATAATATTCAATAGATGTCACATTCAAAGATACAGAAATAAGCCTTAGATAAAAATTATGCGGACTACAAAATACGGCATGTCCAAGGCATAAGGTTTTTGCTTTTATTCATTTTTCTTTCTAATTGTTAATGTTGGTAACATTTAAATCAACACTTATTTCTTAAGGACCTACAAGAATTAGAAAGAATTATCAAAAAGCTTGTATGGCCTACAATTACTAGGAAATGACTCGTTATCGTTGATCAACCTATCATACAAAATTCTTTTTACTATGTTTGGATTGAGAGAAAATAGGGAAGAAAGATTGGGAAAGGGGTAAAGAATCATTCAGAAATACTTCTTAAAGAAGCATTTTCTATATATAAATACGAATGTCCAAAGTTAAAACAAAGAAATAGAAGAAAGAAACCCTTAATGAAAGAAGTTTCCAAGCATGATCATTAATTCATTAGAAGGACAAAAGACTGCTCACACTTTCCCATTACGTTCCCATCGATTCCATTCTACACTTTATATCCTCTGCACTGGCCGCTCCTTTCCCATAACCTGAAAACCATGAAGTATACATATATGTATATACGCATGATTCATTGAAATCTTAATGTAGTAAAAAATATAAGTGACCCAAATGATGAAATCCCATGCTCTAGAATTAAAATTGGGGGATAAGTTTATACAAGAATTGCACCAAAAGATGACCTATATGCTTGCATACATATAAGAAGAATTAATGCATTCTAAATACTTCGAGTTAATTGCCTAAGATCTGGCATTGTCAATTTCAAGATCTGCTTCCTAGTTTCTTATATAAAAGTCGGGTTTGGTTGATTAGAAAACAATCCTAGTAGCAAATTTTGGTATTATTTAAAAATTTTATGGCATTTTATTAAATTAAGAAGGTATATGGTGGAGTTGGTATGAGAAAATTTATCTCCATACCTGTTTATGAGAATTTATTTATTTTTATATTTGTTTATTTTTTAACTTATATAATATAAGATAAGTAAAAACCTGGTAACTAAATATTATCATCATCTTTAAATTTGTGTAAACATAAAATATTAAAATTCATAAAAGTAGAGTTAATAAAAAAACTAAAACTCGAAAAAGATAATTACAAATCTCCTTTTTAAAATTAAGAGAATTAACTTGACAAATACTAACGGTTTTGTTTGTCTTTTCAAGAAATTGATTTTTTTTCGTTTGGGTATTCAATAATAAGAAAAAAAAAAAAAACTATCTCGTACCTTCTTTTTTAATATTCAATCTAAGACCAAAAAATCTCATTAATATAAAATCTTACTTTAGAAAAATATATCTTGGTTAAAGACCTTAAAGTAAAGAAATTGGTTTTCAAATGTGTTATTCTTAAAAAACGTCTTTAATTTAAATATCTTATTTATCAATTAGGGTTTTCATCATGAACTTGCAGAACTATTTTAACCACTTGTTTTTCAATGTTTAAATAGTAAACTATTTTGCGAATCGCTATCGACTTCTAGACTTTCTGATTAAGTTCTAAGTTAAAAGTTATAGATTTTAGATTATGAAAAGACTCTAGACATGAGGTTGATCTAGAAATATAATAAAATAGATGTGGTTGTGACTCTTTTTCTACTAGTGGATTGTTGAAGTTTGGTTAGTATGGAAGAGAATATGGCTGATAAAGCTTTTGATGAAATTCTTATAGTAATAATATTTTAATTTAAACTATATTCTTACCCATCTCCTTGTACTATACTCTACATGTTGTCACCAATTATATGCAGAGCCTTCTATTAAATAGACAACATACTTGCTTTCCTTTTGGAACATTGACCTAGTATGCTTCAACTTCTTCTAACCACTTAAAAGAAAAGATTCTATATGCAATTTACCATTAAAACTAAAAAAATCAATGTGCTTAGAACCTTGTTTATAAAAAATTGTTCATACAAGAATCCATTTAGCTGACAGTTGAGATATGATTGCTTTAACAATCGTTAAACGATATTATCTTGATAGTGTTATCTCATTTTAATATTATTCAATTAGGCAAAAAGAGAAGTGATTAAAAAAAAACTAACACACAACCTTATTAAGTATATGAAATTAAAAATTTCGTAAAAAACTCTAAATTTTATTGATAAACCATCGATATTATTTATAGAATAACAAGATTATTTATATTAAACCAATCTTAATACTAATAAGAATAATGATATGTGCACTTATTTTTGAATATCTATTTATGTATTTAAATAATATGTTATCATATAATTAAGTAATAATTTTTCATGTAATTAAGTTTTATTTTATTATATTCTTAATTTAAAATTACTCAATTAAATAGAAAAATATTAGAATTAAATAGAAAAATATTAGAATAAGTAGATTTATTACATAAAGAAAGGTTAATATTAGATTTTTTATTATTTATTTTTACAAAATATTAATTTAAATTAGGAAAAGTCGAAGCAATTTCTTCCCTTTTCTTGATAGCATAAATGCCGAGCATACGCACAAAGCTTCTTTATAGTTACCAACGCCTCTGTTCTCTCTCTCATGCATTGGCAAATCCTCCCTCATTTGCCCATTTAAACCCTTCAATCTCTTCAAATCATATTCACTTCTGAGCTTCTTCTCTCTTTTTCAATCTCTCTTTTCCTCTCTCTGTGTTTTGCTAGAAAGAACACAAAACCATGGTGGTTCTGTCACAATTAGCATTAGACCATTTCTCTGTGATCAAAACATGCAAGTCTTCAAGCTGCTTATTCCAAGGAATTCCAGTGATAGACATCAAACACCCCGAAGCCAAGTCCCATATAGTGAAAGCCTGCGAAGAATATGGGTTCTTGAAGCTCATTAATCACGATGTTCCATTGGAGTTGATGGCCAATTTAGAATCCGAAGCTGTCAAGTTCTTTAGCCTCTCTCAGTCTGACAAAGAAAAAGCTGGACTCCCTGACCCTTATGGCTATGGCAGCAAAAGAATTGGCCTCAATGGTGATGTTGGCTGGATTGAATATCTCCTCCTCAACACCAATCCTCAAATCACTTCCCGAAAAACTCTCGCCGTTTTCCAAGACAGCCCTCCAAATTTCCGGTAAAATCCCACCAAGGTTCTTTCTCATTTTTACAATTTTAAAAATAAAGTACTGTAATATAAGTTTTTTTATTGTATTTGGCACAGGAATGCTGTGGAGAAGTACATAGCAGAAGTGAAGAAAACGGCATATGAAGTACTGGAATTAATGGCTGATGGGCTAAAAATAGAGCCAAGGACTGTGTTAAGTAAGCTAATAAGGGATGAAAAAAGTGACTCCTGTTTCAGGCTAAACCACTACCCACCATGTCCTCAATTGCAAACATTAACTGGTACAAATTTGATTGGGTTTGGGGAACACACGGACCCCCAGATAATTTCCGTGCTAAGATCCAACAACACTTCAGGATTTCAAATCTGTTTAAGAGACGGCACTTGGGTTTCTGTCCCACCTGATTACTCTTCCCTGTTCCTCATTGTTGGCGATGCTCTGCAGGTACCATGATTAGAATGGTAAAAAAAAAAAAAAACTTCAGAGTTCAATTTTTTTTTGGCCATTGAAAAACTCGTGTAAAATCTGATGCAGGTAATGACTAATGGGAGATTCCGCAGTGTCAAACACAGAGTGCTGGCTGATGACACCGTGAAATCAAGAATTTCAATGATATATTTTGGAGGGCCACCTTTGAATGCAAAGATAGTGCCTTTGCCAGCCCTGATTTCAAGAGAAGAAGATAGCCTGTACAGGGAATTCACTTGGAGCGAATACAAATACTCAACCTACAAGTCCAAGTTGGCTGATTATAGGCTTGGCCAATTTGAGAAAAATGTTGGTCTGACCAAAACCAAATTTCCCCAATTTAGCAAAAATTAGGGTTTCTTAGTTTCCGTAGCTCAAAATGGAATATATATATATATCCTGTACTTTCTCTTATATAAAGTTATATGTGAAATTACTTAAATGCCCTTTTCATTTTGAATGGTATTGCCCAGTAGACCTTGAAAACATTATTCCAATTTGATTGATTTTCATATTTTAAGCAAAGTTTCCCAGGGAATATGCAATGAACTGAAAAAGGGCTAGGTTAAGTGGGGTGGGGGTCATATGTATATATATATCCGGTACTTTCTCTTATATAAAGTTATATGTGAAATTACTTAAATGCCCTTTTAATTTTGAATTGTATTGCCCAGTAGACCTTGAAAACATTATTCCAATTTGATTGATTTTTCATATTTTAAGCAAAGTTTCCCAGGGAATATGCAATGAACTGAAAAAGGTTTAAGTGGGGTGGGGGTCAATATTGCTAATTACAGAGTTGCAAATTGCCACACTACGGTAAAATACAGTTTGGCCCACAATCTATCGCAAGAAGACATATTGCCCCCTTAGTTTTGGAAACATGTAATATTTCACGTGGTAAACTTGACCTCAGAAAAAGCAATGTTAGTGTCGACACAAGTTGTGGGTGCGAAACGAAATCTTGATAGAAAAGATGGAGCAATTGGAATAGTTTAATGGTTTTGAGGGCAGGGCCAGGCAGCCCCCACACATAATAAAAGAGAGGAGAATAGATTCTGAAGGGGAAAAGCCTTTTTTTTTTTTTTTTTTTAACTTGAAGTTGAGCAGCCAGGCCAACCAAAGTCACTCTCATAAAGAGTTTGTTTTGACCGACCAACTTTCTTTTCCATCTCTTCTTCTTCATTAAGCATTTCATCGCCACCATTCCAATACTCACGTGTCACTTCATCGGTCAATTCAATCCATTTTTTACACGAGTTTCGTAATCTTATAAAATCCTTTTAATAGGTTTTTCCTTTTACATTTGATTTGAAGAAATTTAAAACATATTTAAATTCAAACAATAATATTGAAAGTATTTTATTTTAAACATACAAATTCAAATTAAATCTTTTTAGATATAATCTTTTAATACATTTTAAATACATTTATGTTTTTAATAGATTATTATAAATACATTTAGGTTTCTAATAATTTATGATAAATATATTTATATTTTAATAAATTATAATAAATATTATGTTTTAATAAGTCATAATAAATATATTTATCTTTTTAACAACTTACAATAAATATCTTTATATATCAAAAAATTCATAATAAATATATTTATTTTTTTTAAAATGTCATAATAAATATATTTTTGTATCCAATAAATTATAATAAATGTGTTTATGATAAATAAATAACAAAATTTTGTTATAGCAACAAACAAATTCGAACTCAAACTTTGTTATCTAAATCAAACTTGAACAAGCTTAAGTTTGAGTTTGATTCAGCTTAAATCCAATCTCACCTTTTAATATTTATATTTGCATAAAACTATTATGTCAGTAAGTGTTTACAAATTAAATCGATCACCATTCGTAGATAATACTGAATTCATTTTCTCCGCAAAATAATTCACTAAAGTAATTTTTTTTTTTTTTTTTTTGTGACAAGCTTTGCGGAGTTTGAACACCAAACCAATAAATTTTGGGGAGACTAATTTATCAATCGATGATTAGGATATTCAAATGTGATAGGACCAAATTAAAAGATATTAATATATACATTTAAACCAATTTATAGAAGTGTGAAGTCAAACCTAAGCATCTTAATCAACACTTGTACCCATGGTAGGTCACTTTGTAAAATTTCCTAATGTGAAATTGGTAAAACATTTTTCTCCCAAATATTAAAATCCAGATTCTATTCTAAAATGGAATATTCACAAAAAGAATGAACCATTCATTATCAATATAAATTGTTAATATAAGTTCAAATACATTTACGGAAATATATTGTTAAATTATTGATTGAACAAAAGATCAAAACTTTTAAGTAAGAAGGTAAAATTACTATCAAGTCAACATATATAGGGAGCAGAATTGGCCCGATAATATGATGTTGAACTCCAAAGTTTAAGTGTTTTTCATTGAAACATGGTTAAAAGTAGAAGATAGAAAGTGCCAAGGCACAGAAACACAGACAAAAACTGATAGATAGGCGTCTGATCAATGCCCTCATGTTCATAAAATAATTGAAGATTTTGGTCCTCGATTTGTCATATCAGTTCAGAATCAGGGAACACTAAAACCAACTCTTCATGTATAACGATATATTAATTATCTGATGAGCCTCTTTTACCTAAAAGGAAGCAGAAATACGAAGAAACAATGCGATAACAGTTTGAATTGTTTCCTTGGTGCTGAATTTTCGTATCCCAGCGAAACTCTCTTGCTGAAATGACTCAACGATGCTGTTTCATTATTTCGTTGTCATTCGAAAAAGAATGAAACAGGGACATTACATAATATCTTGTGCACATGCAGTAGGGTTTATTCAGTTCACGTGAAGTGATTTTATGTATGCATTTCTGCATAGGAGCTTTTGGACCCTCCAGATGGAACATGTTTGTGAGCAAATTAACACCATTTACATAAACCTAGCTACTTCGTTTGGGTTGGAGGTTTACAATAATTAAGAGCTGCCTGCAACACTAAAGCAATAATTTTATCAGAAAGAGAAGCATCGACAAATCACAAAACGTCCAAAGACAAATGCCATTGCTGCCTTTGAAATTCTCTTTGCTCCCAATAAATAAAAGGGCAATATTACATATGTGAGTGGTTTTAGAATATAGAATCCTCCAATGATTTTTATCACTGACTATTTGTGCTACACTTTCGACTCAATGCTAGTTTTGTGTACATTCATATGGGTTTAGAGTTATTGGTTTTGTTTTAATTTTTTACTTTTCTTGAAGATTTATAAGAAGAGTAATTTCGATTTTCGATTAGTTTGTGTATAAACGCGCATAACTCCACTTCTACACTTTGTATAGGCCAAATGACTAATTCCCACCCAAGGTTCATACCCAAAAAAATTTTAAAAGCCAAAAATCATATTTCTTCCAATTTTTTTTGATATTATCTAGTAAAAAACCAAAATAACTTCTATAAAATTTAATATAAAATAATATTAAACAATCATTTGATTAACCAAATGGTTAAAAACAATCATTTGATTTCATTAGTAGTCGGATATAGTCGATTCAATGGAGAAGATGGTCAGATCTAACCGCCAAAAATTTGGCAAAGATGATCAAATCTGATTATTTCTGCCATAGGAGAAGACTAAAAATAACCGACATGCTTGCCTCCATCATTGAAACACTTAGATCTGATAATCAATGGAACGACTATCTGATTAAGTTAATGATGACCACCACCACCAATGGCGTTGCCGATGGTGGTAGCCGCTTTTAAAAATTTTTATTTTATTACTATTATTATTTTAATAATATATTAATATTATTTTATATTTTAGTTATTTTTATAAAATTAATTTTATTATTTTTTAATTTTTTATTTAAAAAGATAAAAATATATTTCTAACTAATTAAATTTAATAGTTGATCATTAAATTTAATTATTAACTTTATCAATAAATAAATATTTGATTTTTAACAAGTTTTTAAATAGTAATTTATCATTTGAAAAAACTTTAAATAAGAATAAATTGTTTGACCCTTTATGCATTTGGAACAATTTAATCTCCCATAGAAGCCAATAACTTTGTATGTACATTTCATATTTTTACCTTACCAAGATGATTCGCTTTCGTGGTGACAATTTATATAAAAAATAAAATAATAAAGCATATTATGAACAGTTTAAAAACATGAAGTTTGATTTTCTCTTAGGAATGTCACTTTCGCAACAGGAGTCAGAAATCACTAAAAAGAAAAATTCCCTTCTCGTGAAACATCAAATCAAAGAAAGGAACCTTCCAATTTACTTTATTAAATTTATTTTCCTTTTTTTTTCTTTCATTTAAACCAGAAAGAAAAAGAAATATATCCCATTGGTTTGGACAGTTTGTTATTGGCTGAAAGCAACTGAAGAGCTGCCTGCCACCCAACCTGGCCAGCCACCTCCTCCTCCGTGAATAAGTTGGTGCTTACGCAAGAGATGGCGCCATGCACATAGATATTATGATGCTGATGCTGATGATCGTAATGGACGGCTGTTTTGAATGCCAAATATCTGCTGTCCAAGACGAACATTCCTCCTCGCAATTCATACTGTTCCACAGACTTTTTGACATTCTTTACAGATTAATTAGGTTTCTTGGCACTCTTCCAAGATTTCGTCTGTGTTCTGTGACTATAATTATTCGTATTGGGACTCTGTCGCTCTCACTTCGAATATCTTGCCACTTCTTTCGGCTACTAGGTTCGATGAACTTGTATGGCATGGCTATTTCAATGTGAACACATTATAATAATTGCTTTACTTAGGTCAAAACAAATTGAAAATTGTGTGGGTGGATTCGTATTGAGCTTAACAAATACATTTTATCCTATTTAAATTGATATTTAGTATCAATAAAAAGCTATTAGTGAGAACACAATTAAATCATTTTGTGTCAAATAAAAATTTTTATGATTAAAGCTAATGATAATGATAATTTTAATTCAATAAAACTAAGTAATTAAATAATCTAATGATAGTTTAAATATAATATTAAATAATCAACAATAATAAACCTAATATACTTTATACATTATGAGTAGACTTTAACTATCATTTATTAAATAGATCTTCCGCTTTGAAATTTTAGCTCCATTGAAAAACTTTATGGATTTGAAGAACATAACTCAATTAAGTAATCATATAAAACCCAATATAATATAATTTGTATACATGGATCATATGAATTAAATTGAATTATGATTATTCCTGTAAATTATCTTACAGGATCCACCCTGAAAATTGTAGGAGCCTAACATCCAAGAAAGGGATTAATGGAAGGAGAAGCAGAAGAGGGTGGAGCCATGGGGGTCATGTGGGCTGGGGTCTGTCTCATGAAAAAATGTAGTAACAGCCAAAAAGTAGCAACTAAGAAGACGACCAAGGAACCAATCATCTAGAAAGAATTGGGTCAGGTAGTGTTTGTGATAGAGTGCAGCAATCGGTGCAGCGGTCCTCGGGGCCGGTCTTTGCTGTTAGGTAACCATCACTCAGAATCAAAATGTTCGATATAAAATGTCCGGTCTTTAAGGACGTACAAGTGTCCGATTTATATTTTACCGCCCAGTAGGGTACTCTCTGGCCCATGTGGTCTTCGCTATTTTCTACGTTTTGAAAAATTATACTTGTCTATTTATTTGTTTATTAATTATTCAAGTTATTATTTTCTTTTAAATTCCATCACAGTGTTCCAATAGTGATGTTGGGATTTGGACCACCTCGAATTGACATTACAAAATTGCTTAATTTTACGTCAATGATGTTTATGATGATGTTTTCCGACTTCGTTTCAGTATTATCTGATGAAGGTGTGGTCACTGGGTGATTGGTTCAGACTAATTTGGTTTAAATAAAGGCCAAAGGACATTTTCCCACCCATAGTTTGAGGCTGGGACAAATTCCCACCCGCTTAAGTTTAAAAGCCCGAAGTTCCATCCATTACCAATTTTTTTATTATTTTTTATTAAAATTACTAAATTACCTTTTTAAAAATTAAAAATTTATAATAAAAATATAAAATAATTTTTAAATATTAAAAAATTTTAAAAAAATTTAGAAATTCAAAAAACCCATCTGCCACCGCCGCCTGCACCGACGGCGGTGGCGGCCCATAATAGATGTACACTGTTCGATGGATTGCTGGAGGCGCCAACCTGTCACTTCCGCTGAGGCAGATCCGTCAAGATCCGTTGTAGAAATAAAGTTACCGGAACGGGCCGCAGAAGGGCCGCGACTGCGGTCTCATCGCTGTCGCGCCTTTATTTCCGGGTGAGTGCGCCAGACCGCCACCTCCTTTCGTGGGAACGGAGGTATGCTACCGACGGCTTCCGATCAATCCGGAGGCCGACCGCTTCCCTCGGAACCGTGGCCTGCAAATGGCCACCTAGTTCTATTAAAGTCACACGTCACGGCAAGCGTGGTCAGCCGCTTATACTTTCAAATTTCAAATTTTTTAAAATTTTTTAAAATTTTTCAAATTTTTTTAAAAATTTTTTAATATTTTATATTTATATATATTTTATTTTATTAATTTATAAAATTTTAATATTAAAAAGACAAAATTACTCCTGATTATTACTGTATATCTATTATTTTTAAATAAAAAATTGGGTGATGGGTGGAAATTCAGGCTTTTAAACTTAGGCGGGTGGGACTTTATCCCCGCCTCAAACTATGGGTGGGAAAATGTCCTTTGGCCTTAAATAAAATTTTATTTCAAAAAAAAAAAAAATCCTGTCGGTCAAGTAAGATAGTTTTGACTAGGGCTGGATACGAAGCGAACCGAGCCCGAACGCGAGTATGTTCGTGTTCGCTTCGTTCGTTTTTCGGCGCTGCTCGTATTCGGCTCGGGTTCGACGAACAGGATCGGTCGGTGTTCGCGATTCGTGTTCGGGCGAATGAAAAAGTCTGGATTCGTTCGCTGGCTCGCAACTGTAGATGCCGAACGAACGTATTCGCCATCTGGAACGAACGGACGGAGGGTGCTTTGCCGACAAAAACGCATAACGAAGAAGAAGAAGAAGAAGAAGAAGCAACTGGGATGGGACGGAAGGTGCGTTGCTGACAAGAAGAAGAAGAAGAAGAAGAAGAAGAAGAAGAAGAAGCAACTGGGATGGGACGGAAGGTGCGTTGCCGACAAGAAGAAGAAGAAGAAGAAGAAGAAGCAACTGGGATGGGACAGAAGGTGCGTTGCCGACAAGAAGAAGAAGAAGAAGAAGAAGAAGAAGAAGGCGTTGCCGACTAAAGCACATAACGAACAGTTCGGTAAACCGAACTGTTTGTTAACTGGTTCGGATTCGTATTCGTTCAAACCGAATATTCGTCCCACATATTCGTATTCGCGTTCGCTTCGTGTGAGGATTGTGTCGTTTCGCTTTCGAACGAAGCGAGCCCGAACGGGTTCGCTTCGAATCCAGCCCTAGTTTTGACGGTTCGAGTGCGGTTCACCATAGTCCAATAATTTAAACCAAAATTGAGGTTTGGCCTGGGCCTGCTTTCAGGTTTCCGTTGGACCGGTTGAACTGACCAGTCTGATTTGGGTTTGAAATATGTGGCTAAAAGAAGAAGCCCGTATTTTCAGCCCACAATATTGTCACGGCGGGCCACCCCAATTTTAATTGGAGCTTAGGCTGGAACTTAAACTCACAGATTCTCCAGTCATCAAAAGCCCATTTCCCTAAATTCTATATATTTTTTTTCCAGCACAAAATATGCAATCAACTCTTTTGTTTATGAATTTTTTGGTTTTTAATTTCACAAAAGTGAAATTTGATGGGGTGCACTTTATATAGTTCACATCTTTGAATTTAAGTCTGTAGTGTAGGATTAAATTTGATGTAAATTGTTCAAGATCAAATAAATAGAATTTAAATTGACGGTTATATTTGTTTTTATAAATAAGTTGAGTTTAAGTTAATTTAAATATTTAAATTCAATATTATATTATTTTTCAATTAAGTTTGAATTTTAATTCCTTGATTTTAAACTAGATTACTTTTATCTTAAATTGATTTTTATTTGAGTTTAAATTAACTTCATCACTGGTTATGGGCGTTTTAGTGCATTATGCAATTTTGTATGAGTATATATAATTTGATCTTGTTGGTTGCATGTGCTTGCTGTCACATGGGCTTGCCCCTATGGCCTATTTATATTATCATATCTAGATGTTACCAAGATTTTGTACTATTAATGGCACAAATGTGGCCTAATTCATAATATAAAATAGTTTAGATTGAATTTAATTTAATTATAACTAAACCTAGAACTAGTTTAAACTCTTACTAAAAATATAATACCTAACTTATTTGTATGTATAGTATAATTTAAAGATTATTAACAGTATAAATAACATTATTAAAGAGATTAATAGAATTATTAATAAGATAAATAATATTATTAAATAAATAAATGAATTGATTTTTAATTAAGCTATCAAACTAGACATGGAAACTAGAAGTCAATCTTTCTGTTTGAGTATATTTATAGGTATTTAGTTTTTTTTTTTAATCCAAATTTTGTTTGCTATTTATTGCACTTATTTTTTACTACTAAACCAGTTTAACTCCAGTTCGTTCAGCTCCCGGACTCGGACTCGGACTCGGACTCGGACTCGGATCTACTGGCGTGGAGTTTTAAGTCTCGAGCTTGTTTTATTGGTTCTACTCTTCTGTGCTCTAAATGGTGTAGAACCTCGCGCGAGTTGTCACTGGCAATCAACTGACAAGAGAGCGCGAGAGACTGAAGGAGAGAGGTTTTTGTGAGATCTCTCTTTTCTTTTTCTCTCATAATTATCAGCAATGACGGATGAACCTTCCCTCACTCGCTGGTCATTTCAGGTACTTTTTTTTTTTTTTCCTTGATTTCGTGTGTGATTCATATCGGTTATTATCCTGTTTGTTTGGCTTCTGCGAAAGGTTAGGAGAAAGAGTGTGAAATGCCCTAGTGTTGAAATAGATTGTCGTTTTGTGACTGGAGGAAATGAGTCTTGGTATATTGTGTTGAGTGTCTGTTTGGCTTAGTTAGGCTGACGGTAATTTAAGAGCTGGATGATGTAATTTGAATTCTTTTTCTTATTTTCTGAGTTCTAAACATCTGACTGATGAATCGTTGGTCTCTTTTAATTCTGTGATTAACGAACTGATATGCATGTCTTTATTTGTGTGAAATCTGAGAAGTTATTTGATAGTTTACTAGAAAGTAGTTCTTTTGTGCGAGTGAATGTGACGTAATTGATGAATTTGCAAAAGAAGTACTGTAATATGCATTTCTTTCAAGCCAGTATGTTTATCTATAGATTTTAAAATTTTTTATAATGCCAAGTTTGGGAGCAAGACACTAACGGAATCATCACAAAATCGTCAAGGCACTGACAGCCAGTGTCTAGTGGGAGATCATCAAATGGCCGTGGTCATAGGGAGATGTCCACTTACGAGCAGTACCAGAACCAGGCATTGTAATTGCTTTATCTTTTCATGATGGCAAGACTTGTGTACTGCTTTAGGAGCTCATTTTTGTTTTCGTATTGTTGTTGCAGGCCAGGAGCACAGCTCAGTTGAACGGAGATTTGTCTAATAGAAGTAATGGGATACTGTAAGAACCCTTGATTTAATATTTTGAATTTGCACTATTGTATGACACTTCTTACCAATCTGTGAAAATGCCAATCAGTAGTTTATGATGCTACTGATTTCTTATTTTTTGTTATCTAATGAGTAATGCCTAAGATTTAACATTAGGCTAAATGATATGATACTTTCATCTTTTTAACTTGTTATGTTTTGATTTTTCTTTTTAATATTTGTTCTAAATCGTGGAACTGCTAGAACAATGCCTATTCATTTGAGAACTTGGTGAATTTGATGTTGGCTATTTCAGACAGAAGTTGCTGCTTCCTTCTTTTGAATCAACTGAAACTCATGCTTTAGCTGAGAGTTTTTGTAGGTAAGTTTACTTCTTACTTCTGCTGCATTCTAAAATATCTGCAAGGTAAAATTTTTGCCTTATAACTTAATTTTTGCTGATTTGATATTATCTATACCTCAAAAAATGTCACCCTATGCAGGGATATAATTTGTGGGACTCCAGATGTTAAATTGGAAAGCATCGAGGTGCTAGACAATGCCAAATATTTACTTAAAGAAGCAGTTTTCATGCCAATAAAATATCCCTAGTAATTTTGTCTTGGCCTTTCATGTCATTGCATGAATTTATTTCAAATCTTTTACTTCTCTTTGTTTCACTGAAGCTATTGTCATAGAATTGGATATATCTGTCCCCAATATTTCTGCTTCTGTAACTGGAACATCAATGTTGCTCATTCTCAACATGTTTTCAGTTCATAAGATTTTTTAATTGGTTTGAGCATATTGGTTCCCTATATAAAATTAGTACATGAAGACATTTAGAAAATTTCCATTGAGCCTTTGAACTGTCAATTTGGTTTAATAAATGAGTGCACAACCTAGTTAGAAATTTATGTAGTTTAACTTTTAAGTTTTAGAAAGAATTAGTTTTTCTCTTTTTCTAGGTATATTACTGGCCTTCTACCACCATGGAAGGGTATTCTTCTTTTTGGCCCACCAGGAACAGGAAAGGTTTGTTAAAGTACTTTTTAATTATTTTGGTAAATGTATTAGTCATTTTTCTTGTTGCTTTATTTATCTTTTGAAATTTTCTATTTATCTGTTGTCTAAATCTTTGACAAAGTTACTATCTTCAGTAAAGGAACTTGTGTTTCACTCAAATAATTTTCCCCCACTCCCTCTCGTTGACTAGACCTCATAAAAATTGAGGATCTTTGTCGGGTGATTATGAGAATTGACTCTCCTTCTAGACACCCATTTGACCTTAAAAAGTGTGCTTGCTTTTAATGAAATTGCTTTCTATCCGAAAATTCAGGGCTTTTAAGTTTTTGGATGAATGTAGGTTTTCGTCTAAAATGAGAAATTTTTTCATTATACTTTTTGCTAGAATAACAGAGTTAGTGGTATCTTTTCTCTTCATTGTATTCTAGTAGGTATTTTTTGTTTTATTTTCTTCAATCTAATCAATATATATATATATATCGGTTTCTTATTAAAAAAAAAAGTAAAAATATATATATTTTTTCAACATTTGAATCTAGGGTAGAGACATTTCAGTGTTTTTCATGCATCCATACAGTCAAATAGATATTAATGTATGGAGCCATTATGGCCTAGAGACACCTTACCTGCATGTTACGTTGGGATGTGTATGAAATGGGTGATTAATACCAATCTCTAGACTTGTCCATGGTTGGCTAGAATCAAATAGCTGTTTCTGCACAAGGCCACAATTTTTGTCATTATGGATAAGACAGATTCTGGGTTTGAGCAAAATTAATTGTCTTGTCTTGATGGTGTTCATTGTCATTTTTCTTTTGGGTGTTAGTTACATAATGAATTTCTATTTTGATTTTTCAGACAATGCTTGCAAAGGCTGTTGCAACAGAGTGTAAGACTACATTTTTCAATATTTCAGCATCCTCTGTTGTCAGTAAATGGTGAGGTATGTCAAAGTTTGCCAGATGTTCTTATCTTGCTTGGTCTTTTCTGGATTTTCAAAACTAGGGATGAAAATGTCCATTATAGATAATCTGGCTGTTATATGTTATAAAAGTTTTGTAGATTGAATTTTGACGGTCTTAAATTATATAATTTACTGTTACAGAAAAGAATGTGATGGACGATTGGGCATAATTTAATTCTGTGATATGAGAGGGGTAAGAGGGGGCATTCAAGATTGATTGGTTTCCAGAAATTGACTGAGGAAGCTGTAGACCCAAAAAGAGCATGTGCTTATTTTCTAGTGACAGGACTTAATTGGAATGTGGTTTTTGATTGGTGGTAGATAAGCAAGCGAAAAGTTGTATAGTTCGGTTCTCTACATCTTATCTTTATTTTGTGTTATTATACATAATAAATTTATTGATGAGACAATCAAATAATAAGTTTTAGAAGATGAAGTACCATTTGGATAAGGCATTCTTGATGAAATAAGTGTACAAGTACCATATTTTGTACTTTGGAAGGTGTGAAATATCATCATAGTGATATGTTGCTGCTAAACATAGATGTTTCTTAGTGGAGGTGTTATCTTATCACTTTATTTCTTTCTTTTTAAAAAGTAAAAGGAACTTATAGCATGTGATACGCACCTCTTCTTTTAGACAGTTTTGTTACCAGATCATGCTATAAGCCCATCTAATTATGGAGCTATATGCTACTGCAGGTGATTCATAAAAGTTGATAAAGGTATTATTTGAACTTGCAAGGCACCATGCTCCTTCAACTATGTTCCTGGATGAAATTGATGCAATAATTAGTTGACGTGGCAAAGGATGCAGTGAGCATGACGCTAGTAGGCGTCTGAAAACTGAGTTACTGATACAGGTGATTTTTAAATATCTATTTATTACTACTTGCATGCCTTTTCCTACTAATACCTCAACTGCATTTGTGTCATTTTTTCTGGCCCTACCGCTGCATCCATGTCAGTTTTTGCGTTCTGTAGTTATTTATTTTAGTTTATTTGTGTCATTGACATGCTTGGGGATAATAATTTCCAAATTGTGGTACTGCAATGAACTGTCTTTGTTTCAGTTCTTTAATGGGAATTGCTTATAATGAAATCTAATCATAATAACATTTCTTCTTTAGTTTATCAAATTAGTCACTGATTAGATCGCAGATGGATATTTTGATGTGAACTGATGAACTTGTATATGTGTTGGCGGCAACAAATCTTCCTTGTGAATTAGATGCAGCCATGCTTCGTTCGCTTGAGAAGCAAGTATCCTTTTGATACATAAATTTATGATGACTTTCCTCTTCATAACTAAACGGGATTCATACTGAACTCTATAGATAAAATGAAAAGCGTTAGGTCTTAATATTTCACTTTTCTGAATGTTAACTCTTAACCACTGGAGAAAATATACTATTGTGGCCAACTGTTGGTTATGCTATGTGTGGACGCTTTTAATGAGTATGTTAGTAGCCAGTTTTCTCAGACCCCATCCAGTATTGATAAATTAGTCACCTTTCGTTTATTTCAAGACTAGTCCGCTGTGGAAGCCACTAAGAGGTTGTGTGTAGAGGTTCAGGTTTAGCTTATACGGAATTCGATAGTTACTATATAAACTTGTATGTGGGGGTATAGTACTTCACATGTATAGGTCTTGCTTTCCACATAATTTAGTATTATGATGCGACTGTTCCACACAATTCAGTGGGAAAGCATGCAACTTAAGATCCAATTATTAATAATATCGATCCTTAACCATGGTCAACAAGATTCTTTTACCTTTGCCAGAACCAGAAGCAAGAAGAGCCATCTTTGAAGAACTCTTGCCTTCGCAGGGTGATGAGGAAGGCCTTCCTTATGATGTATTAGTGCAAACGACTGGAGGGTATTCAGGTTCAGATATCCAGTTACTCTGGAAAAAGACTGCAATGCAGCCGATGAGACGATTAATGGCATACTTGAAGACAGCCAAGACATAACACCTGAGAACGGTATTTTTCCTGGAACTTTATTTTTTGAATTTTTATAAATATACTCATTTCCTCCTCCCAACGGAAATTATATTTAGACAAATTACCTCTTATAAATGAACAATGAGATAATCCTAAGGGTGCAAATGAATTAAATTGCTTACAAGGAGCTTGCAATTCAGCTAGTCTCGACTAAAATAGAGTCAAGAGCTAGTCTCCCCTAAAATCGAGTCTAACTTGAATTCAAATTTAAGCCGCTTGAGTATACTTTTGAACTGAGTTCGAGCTCGAGCCTGATTGGCTCGATTACTCATGAGCTCACATTTGGTTCAAGTAAAATATCAATAAGATTTTATTGTTTAAAATTTTGCATTTACAAATTTAAAATCTTGTTTTTTAACTTTGATATAAAAAATTAATAAATATATAAATTACAAGAGTGTTTTAAAACTTAAGGGACTTACATGTAATTTTGTTAATCAAGCTCCAACCATCCATACTTGTCACGAGCTCAAACTCTCCTTTAAAGTAATGGAACTGAACTCAAACCTAGCATTACTTTGTTTAGCTTCGCTAGATTACACCCTTAGCTAATCTCGAGAGAAAAACATTATAACTCTATTTCTTTATTCTTTTAAAAATTATATGTCGCTAGATACTTAGCTTTTTTTTTCATTTTTCCATTCTTTTTGGTTTCCTTTATCCCGTCTTTTGTATTTTCATTACGGACTTGAAATGTCAATACTGCAACTGGAATGTTGCAAGAATACATTTTAGTTTTTTTATTGCCTTTTCTGTTCCAGAATGACCAAAAGTAGGGCCAATTAGAGCTGAAGACATAGAGACTGCTTTGAAGAACACACCGATACGAGAAGTTCAATGAAGATTATGGTGGTCAGATACGCCAATGAAGGTACCCATCGCTGGACTTAGCGATCCCCTGACAGAGAGTGAGCCGTTTTACCGGATCTTGCATCAGTCCAAGCCTTTGCAATTGTTCTCTTCATTTCCTCGTCCCCTTCCTCATACATATTCTGAAATTTTCACATCAGAATGTCGATATTTAGCATTTACTAAAGAAGTAAGGCACAGCCAGAAACTATGCAGTGAACGCACCTTCATCAAGTCCATAATTCCAGCCATCGGGTCACTTTCCTTATCCAGATTTGGCTTCAACTGTAAGCACCGAAAAACAAGTGAGTAAGGCTAGGTGCACTAATACTAATTTGTGTGCAAAAGGGCTCCATGTTTTTACCTTGCTCTCTTTGAAATGTAAGTCTAACCAATTTACTTTCGAAGCTTTTATCAATGTAACAATAACTCTTGCAGGCTTAAGTACCACCTTACATTTCTCTGGAGCAGTCTCCTGGTTCAGCTTCGAAATGGTTAACCGGTAATTCTTTCCTTTGACATCATGGGATTTGACTTAAAAAGACATCGGCTTAAAATCTGTTTTCATTTTCTCCTGCTGAACTCCTTCTTAAGAGATACATAGCTGCAGATTGCAACGGTGAAATATCAAGACACCCACATAAACTAATGTCTCCACTCAGGTATTTTCCCACCTACATAATCTTTCAAAAAGTTTTTTTGATACCTTGACTTTCTCATTGTCCTGATCCCAACTGAATGAAGCAAGCGTTACATAACTTGCTTCCCGAGTAGAAGGTACCTCGACTGGTGCAGGAATTGGAGTTGGAGTTTGTGAAATCATGGCAGGAGCAGCCTGCTTTGACAACTACAAATCGAAAAAAGAGTCAGAGAATCAATAATTAAGAACAAAGTAGCACTGCCAGTAATATAAAAATATAGTAAGTCCTGCAAGGATCGAATGACGTACGCGCAACCGAATGCATTTACTGTCAAAATTTTTCAAACATCTCAAAAAATATAGAAGGTAAGTGAATAACAGTCAAATATAGAAAATAAATGAAGATCTAATGAAATATAGCGTATCCTGAAAATTTTAGGGGTCTTATTGATAGTTTCCATATTCTAAGGTAAAAGTTTCGAACCCTCGCCATTGCAACAGCCAAACATGAAATGAGTAAAACAAGAAGAAACGAAAACCTTCTCCAAGTTTTGAGTGTCAGAGTCGATAATAGAAAGAACTCTCGGCCACTATGCGATGCTCTGTAGTTGTCGAAGCTCTTCCAAATCTAATGCCAGTTCTTCTGCCATTTGTTTAGCTTTTCTTTCACTCAATTTCCAAATCTAATGCCAGTTCTTCCATCAGTATTGGTTATTGTCAGATCACAAATTCTCAAAGTGTAAGGATCAGGAAGATTCACATAATCGTGATTTTAAGTATAAAAAATTGCAAATTGATTATTGTGTAACAAATAAAGATTTCAAATACGACGTAAATAGATCTTATTAGAGAGAGAATGAAACATTATGAAATCAAACGAAAAAATGAGCATCATGAATTGAGACACATTAAAGAGAGATTCCAAAAGAACTTGTTCTCGTTGTCTTTTACCAACTATGTTTCTATGGGTTAATTGAACTCATTTTGAGATTGTTTAGATTAAATTTTATTTATTCAACTATAACAAGGTTTATTCATTAGGATTTTGGTTTGAACAAGATTGATAATCTCACTTAAAATGCATAGACAAAACTTACATATCCTTATTTGCTCCTTTAAAACAAGCAGCTTTTCAGAATGACTCAGTTGTCCATTATTGCCCTGAAGAAGGTGAAGTTGAGCCGAAAGAAAGCTCAGATTATTTACAAATGCCTAAATTATATTTTTATTAGAAATTATAAGGTAGCATAAACAAGCCTAGTCACTCCATTTTCTTGCCCCTTTCTTTTTTCTCTCTCGCATTTAGCATCATCCATATGAACCATCTCAAAATGAACAACCATTCTACTTTATCCCTTCAAAAGTTAAAAATAAAAAAGAAGAACTTGGAGGCTTCGATTTCTAAAAGGGGGTTTATATTTTATTATATGTTTATATATAGCTCCAAATTCCTAGAGAAATTCTGTCTGCAATTGTTGAAAAACTTCCGTGTAAAAGAGCAGGATTCTGCTTTACAAAAGCATCTTCCACTCTTCCTCAAATTAAGCCCGTCAGACCCACTTCAACACAAATATTATCATAATGTATCTGCATGAAATTCCGATCCCAGTCAATAAAAGAACACACCTACACCACCTAGCCTTCCACATATTCACTTTGATCATCTTCATAGCCAAAACAATAGTCTCTCTCTCTCTCTCTCTCTCTCTCTAAACATATATTATTGCGGAGATTACAAAAATGGCGATGAATGGAAACTGTTGTTTCCTATTTATAGCTTTTGAAATATATAATGTTTTATTTAAGTCTTTTTCTTGACGTATATACTGGTCTAGCATCAAATTTTTAGTCATTAATCATTTTTACGTACGTTGTATCTACGAGCATTAAAAAAAAAAAAAAAGTTCTAGTATTGGAAATATAGTATGAAACAGAATTCGATGTTAAATAGTATAGCAGTAGCCTCGGATTTGTCTCAAAATTTAGTATCAAATATTTCTCTGAAGCAGTAATTTGATAAAAGAAGAGTTTTGCAAGAATAATAAAAATCAAAGTAGAAACTTATTTTCATTTTGGGTTCTATAATCTAATATTATTAAAGCTCATATTTTAACTTTGAAATTAAGTAATGGAAATGCGATGACCCACTGCTTTAATTTGAGCCTTTGAACAATAATCATTGATGAAACGACACTACGTTATCCAATCTGATTACGCTTAGGCATGATAAAAATGTGGATTTGTCAAAAGCACTGAGTAGATTAAGCCACTATAATCGAATTAATTAATTCATTAATGTATATTAATTAACCAATTGAAACTTAAAACCAGCCAAGCACATGATGAATTACGTGTCCATGGGACCTCTCTATGACGTTTCCCACTAAGCCATATCATCAATTTGCAGAAAGCCACCAAAACAACCGCCCCCGTTTCCTTTCCTTTCCTTTCCTTTCCTTTCAACTAGAATATTCGATCTTGTGATGATGACCTAAAGATGAACATTTTTTAAATTTATAACGAAATTCTAAGTGGGGATTCCATAAAATTGGGCAATTAATTTTATTTTAATTGTTATTTTTAAGCTTAATGACTATTTTCCACCCTATGTTGTTTCATTTTTTAAGTTTATAGAAATTATTTTTTATTCGTTTATTAAAATTAGTGATTAGTTTTACCATTAAAAGTATATTTGTATCATTTTGTTAGATATTATAATATGGATACAATTAACAATATTTTATCCCCTAAATTTTCAAATATTATAGAAATACTTCTACCATATTAAACAATAAACAGTGTTATGAGAGTAGACTAGTGGAAAAATCATATTTGACATAAATTTTCAAAAAATAATTAGGCATAATACTTGCTTTTCATGTGTGTTCTACATATTTTTTTAAAAAATTTAATAGATGAGTGATAATTATAATAATTTTTCCAAACTTAAAAATGAAAATGTCATTTTATCAAATCTTGTGTGGGTGGGAAATGGTCATTTGGCCTTAATTCTAAATCGATGGTGGGGGGGGGGGGTTGAGAGGCTCAGTTAAGAATGTATTGGGGTGCATGTGCTCCACGTTGGAAGATGAAAGCAATGGTCGACCATCTCCATCAAGTCTTAAGTAAGGATGAGGTGAACTTGTCTCCCTACGTTTGAAGACTACAGAGACGATACAATAAAGAGAGCAAAAGCTCCTTTGCAAAAAGAATTGGTTTATAATGACCAAGTCCTGACGGTTTTCGGCCAGGGAATAAAGCTAGCTAGAACGCACAAATTCAGCTTGAAGATAGAAAAAATGTATATGTATAAAAGAAACAAAACAAAGCCTAGCCTTTTTGCACTTTTGTAATATTATCATTATCTCTCTTATAAATTATATAAATATTCTTTTACATCGAGAGAGAGGAAAGGAATTAAAGCTAAGAAATCTATTTATATATAACCATGGTTATGGATTCCACGTACAAAAGTAGACGGCTTTCCTTGTGACCAATAAGGTGAGCCTTGTACTACTCTTTAATATAATCAAATGAAAATAAAATAAACTGACAGTATAATTACAATAATGATCAGAAGATAAATTAAGAATAATAATGGAGAATGGATGGTATTTTTTGTTCCATCTTTCTAATTAGAAAACTAAGCTAGCTAGCTCTCATGCATTTTCTAATTTGAGAAAGCGAGCGGCCGATTGAATCGCATCTTTGTGAAGGGTTGTGGTGAGACTGAGATAGTCAAAGTTATGGCTTTGAGGAAGGCTTCAATTGGTGCATCAATGTACTTGGATGTTTGGTTATTAGCTTGTGGAAATTGGGACGGATGCCTTTGTATTGGTCTTTACCCTGGTTAATTTTCTTACCAAAAAGTAATATTTACATGAAACTCCTTTTGCTTAATGTGGTCTTCTCATGATTAAAGCTTGGAAACTCAGCAAAAACACAAAGATCCAGTTCATCAAGCTTTGATTTTCCCTGTATGTTGCCTGTTCCACAGTGAATTTCCATTTAAAGAGGGAAAAAAAGACAGGGATAAAAGAAAAAAAAAAAGATTATTATTAATCAACATGACTAGCCATTAAGAATATTAATTCCAACAGTAAAAGGTTTTATTAATGTATATGTATATGAGAAAAAAAAATGCTCTTTGCATCTCTATACACTTTTGCCTATTGTCTACAATACAGACTTTCCTTTTTTCTTTTATAGTTGAATAATTAAACTAAAAGAAAGAATGAAAGATCATAGAACCTACGGTTTTACCTTGGTTGCAGAAGAAGTGAGAGAGATGGAGGCTGATGAAGTTGAAGATGAAGAACTTGAAAGGGCAGAGAGCCCGACATTGTAAGACATGGTTCCATCAGGCTGATAAAGTCCATAATTTCTTTCTGACGTTGGTCCAGGCTTCAAGTCTTCATTGAACAAAGCGAACAAATAAACTTCAAGCCTCATGTTAGGCCTCAACGGTGTTCCTTCATTCCCCAATTGCCTTCTCAACAAGTTCCTGTTATAAACTGCCGCATTTTCAACAGATGCTCCAACTTCATCAGCGTCACCTTTTGATGGCCACCCTGTCTCCGAAACCCTAACTTCAATCCCACCGTAACCCAGTCTAGCTATTGCGAAAACAACAGCGTCTACTTGTGCATAAAGCATGTTGTCATAGTGTAGCTTTGTGTAAGGATCAACCATGCCTGCATTAGGATTAAAAAGCACATAGTCCAAGGAAATAACATTAGGGTCACCTTTGTATGCAAAATACGGATATGCATTTATCCAAAATGGCGCCTTGGTGGTAGACAAGAACTTTAAAAGCTGTGACATGACAACGGCGACTTCGCTTTTGAAACTTCCGGCTGACGGAGGGAATGATTGTTCAAGAACTGATAAAGAACTCGGAGTTGAGACATGAATGTACTTATCAAGGCCTAATTGAGCAAGAGCACCATGGATGCTCTCAATGGCTGGAACAAGGTATTGCAGTAGCGATGAGTCATCTTCAGTGAAAAGTTCATTTCCTACAGCGATTCCGGTGATCTTTGTGGTGGGAACGTATGGCTTGATGTGGGTGCTAACCCATTGAAGCGCTTGTTGAGGATCCATTACAACCGCTAACATTTCGTTTTCGATTGTGACAATAAGCTCAACGTTGGAGTTGGCAAATGCTGTTAAAACTTGCGGATTCGTGTCGTAAATTCTAGCTTTTGTGAGCTTAAGAGCGCTCAAGAGATCGAGGACCTTGTCCGGTGAAGGCAAATTGTCTCCAACTTGCCCATAATTGATTCCAAAAGAGCTCACTCCTAGTTGAAGAAAAACTTAATAATCAGAAACACAAAATAAAAGATGAATACAAAATCATAAGGAAAATATACTAGGAAGGTAGGTACCTGAGAAAGTGAGAGAAAACAGAAGAAAACCATGAATTATGGAAATACTCTTAGAAAATGTCGCCATGGCGAGGAAGGAAGGAGATGCCTTATTATTCAAAGTTAAGTACGGAGGGGACATTAGATATATAGAGAAAAAATGAAGAATAAGAGAGGAGAGCTTGCTATGAATTCTTTTCTTTTCTTGCTCGAAATTTTTGTGTTTGGAGGGTTTTAGTTTGCCTTGTCAATGTTGCCTTTGAAGGTCTTAAAATGACATGGCTTTGTAGACTTCCTTGCAGCTGGCTTTTTTGGGAGGACTTATCTCTTTCCAACACAGGCCAACACTGAATTTCTTATGGCCAAATTGTCCCCGCTCTTTCTTCAGATAAAAGCAAAGGGAAATCCCACTATTTGGTTAAATATATATTACAAGGAAGCAATATAATAGGTCCCTAGATTTAAATTTGGGTCAATAATGAACATTAATTAGTTAACTGTAATGAATGTTAAGTGATTCTACTTTTACCTAAATATTTATTTATAAGTCTATAGATTCTAACACTTTCTGGGCAGCGGACTATTTTCCTTTTCTTTTTTCTGCCATGAAACGCATCTTGACTTATGGTAGCCATATGATCATTATCTTTTAATTAATCAAATATTTAATTCATAATTAACAATTAAAAACTATCAAAACGACCTCAAATTATTGTATAGTGTGACCTGAATTTTCTGAGTTCATAAATTAAGCATAAATTTAAGATATAAATTTTCAAGATCTATGGTGATAATATTGGAGTGTCACTTATTATGAGACCTGCAAGTATACGCGTTAAATATCTAATAATTAGGGTTTTTATCATTTGATTATTTATGTATTTTGTTGTTTGTTTTCTTTCGAGTCTCACATAAAAAACTTAGAATGAGATAAACTTTTTGTGATGGAGATGTGAACATTGATCCCTAAACTACTAAGAATTCAAATTTGGTTTGCATTTTTTTTCTTTTGAAGATAAAGCTTGACCAATTCAACAATTCAAGCTTATTTTTTTTTTTGAAAGATAAAACAAATTCATATCCAGTAAACTGTAGAAGATTAGACATATACAAGCACAATTACTGGTCATGAAGAAAAGTAAAAAGTTTGCTGATTAGGAGTGATTAAATTTGGGGGTGTTGAAATAGAGTAAAGTTATAAAAATGCCTTTTCGACGAGACAAACAAAGGGTGTGACATGGGGAATTTGGTGGGAAAATTCTAAGATATATAACTTACGTACGTGATTTGGCCAAATTAGAAACACCATCGAAAAGCAATGTTCGGTAAGTGGATAAGGAATATGGAATTGAATACGTGGGATAAGAATTATTTCTGGACGTAATTAATCTTGTGACCTTATCTTAATTAATTAATTAAGGGAAGCTTCTTCTCTTTTACTTGGTGATCCTTTCGTATTATGCAGTCAATTGATCTTGTGTTTCTTTCGCATGCAAATACGTTAGGGCGACCATATTTTATGTTCAAATGATTAGGGTTTATGGACGGATTTGATTTTATCATTGAGCCAAGTTTAGGATTGGCTTAAGCTTAGATAATCCAATTATATCTAGTTTAAAGTTAAATTCATTTCAACTGGTGCATAATATCATAAAAAAATTATTGATAATTTAAATAGTATCATTAAATAGTAAATAACATTATCAATGTGATAAATAATATTATTAAAAGAATAAATGAGTTAATATTGATTTAAACTCTAAACTAGAGTTTTATTTAAGATCATCTTGTTCAAGCTAAAAGATAAATCGATTCAAGAGCTTAGATAATTCATATGATATCTAGCTTAAGTTTAAATATATTTGAATTGGTACTGTATAGTATTAATGCAAAGTTATACGTAAACCGTATTATCGATGAGATGAACAATATTATCAAATGGATAAATAAATTGATCTCAATCTAAATTATTGAATTAGAGTTTTAACTAGAGATGATTGGGTTGTTCAAGAAAATAAATAGATTTAAATCAAACTAGTTTAAATTAGATTCACTCTTAAGTAAACTAATGTAACCAAACAAATATGTCATTACATAATTGTGTAATTTAAATTAATGACAACATTAACAATTAAATTATTTAATTATATGATAATATATTAATTTATTTGTATTTATTAATGTTTACTGTTTTTACATATAATTAGTGCCAGAGTTACACTGGCTATAAGGAGATTAATTAATGTCGGAAAAGAATTTTCGTTTGGAGTGTTCCCAATCATTTTCATTCCTTTGATTTTTTTGATTTCAACTTGTTGATTTGCTTTCACTAATGCATCTCCCGTAACATAGTATGATTTTTGTCCACTCGCAGAAAAAGAATCCATGCTAATCTGGGTTCGAGTCATTGTCTGAGTTTAGATTGTGTACCTTTGGATTAAAGTATATATTTTATCCTCGTGAAATCAATATTGTAACAATCGAGGTCCCTTTCGGCTGGTAATCAACACTTGCAGAGAGGTGTCAAATTAAGAGAAAAGGAAGCAGAGATAAGAAATAAAATAAGTGAAATATGTATAAATTATTGATTCTAGCAATTGTCATTTCAAAATACTTGGACAGATATAAAAATGGCAGGGATGCTTATGTGATCATTTTTGGTTGCATGGGAGTGGCAAATCATATTATTAAAATGTTAAGCCCAAGGAATTATCATTTACTTTCCTCATAATAGCATTATTTATATCCAAATGAGATTTGTTATCTTGTAAGGAACGTTACCTCATATGATAACGCATGGATTAAGGATCAATTCTTAATCTTTAATCCAAGTGGCTAATAATTTAATAGGGGTTTTCACTCATGCCCCATTGCACCTTCTTTCTTTTAGGAGTAAATTCAAATAAAATCTAATTCGAGTAGAAACCAATTCAATTTTAATTTGAATCCAAAACAATCAATTTGATATTGCTATAGCATCATTCGAATGGTTAAGTGGAAGAACAATAATAACCAAAACAGAAAAAGAATTATTCAAATCTAAAAAAGGTAGAAGATTGGTCACGATGCAAGCTCTAAGACAACAACCGCAGTGAGATGAGAGTATTCGAGCCGAGCTAATCTATAAACTTTTCTACTTCAGGGATGTTCTTGAAATGCTCTATATTTTCTTACACTTTCCTCTCACTTCCTTTTGAATTTTCGGATTTCAGATGCTTCATCATTCATACTGCCTAATCCAAAATGCTTGTACTCTTCCATCATTAACATAAATTCATTACTCCGTAACTGAGCCAGTAACTAAGATTCAGCATGTTAGGGGGTTTCAATCATTTTTATTTCAGTACAAACAAGAACTATAAAGATGCTTTCGTTTGGTTGGCTAGAATTTTCAAAAGAACGCTAGCTTTAATACGTTAAAATGTAATTAGCAAAAAAACAAAAAAGAATACAAAAGCATTTCATGCATCAGTACTATAATTAAATTATAAATCAGTTTGTTGTAAGATAATTTATTTTACAGTAGCTCAAGATGTTCCGGCTCTGAAGTTGAAGTTGATTAGATAGACGTCAATTCTGATTAACTTTTTGCGGTGAAGAATTTGCCTTCGCCTTTGCCCATTAGTCGTTGTGAAATGGTACTAAGTGGCGTCACCCCGGGCAAGCTTGCATGTGATCTGTACTGGTATAAAGAAATAAAAAGAAAGTCTTGCATGACAAAAGGAGGCCTTTATTTTGCTTAAAGCATTTATGCATTCAATCTTCTACTGAAATAATTTGATTTATTACCTCATTTGATATGATCTCTCTGTAATATCCACCTCTTTTATTTTCTCCAATCTCCCATCGTCTTCTTTCCCACTTTTCTCATTTCTTTTCTTTTGTTTATAGAAGGATAAATATCTCTCCTCTCCTCATTCACCCCAAATGATTTTAAAGATCATAATTATAAATGCTTGGTTTTTTGTATTGATTTTTTTCTCCTTTACATTTGACAAAAAGTTTTTTGTTTTTAATTTTTTTTTTTTTTATTTTGTATTACTTTTGCAAAGGGCTTGTTTTGATTCATAAAAGTGTCACCATTTATGTTAGGCTTTTTAGACCAATCTTCTTCCTCAACTAATGGACCTGAATATTCCTTACTTAGTGAAAAATCTTTTGGTTGGGTTCTTATTATTTGCTCATTTGTTTTGGTGTGTATTTTCTTATCATTCCTGTAGCAATTTAGCTCATTTAAGCAAATTGTGGGATACGATTTTCTTCTGATTCTTGAAGGTATATTAAGACCAAAGACGAAGAGATCCTAGTCACAAAAAGTTCTAAGGGAAACTTGGATTACTTTAAGTGGGATATTTGAACCACGTAAAAATTGGTTATTACTATAAGAAATACAATTTATTGTATCGATCGATCTGATTTTAATCCAATATTAATCTCTTTTAAAATTGAAACAGCATTGGTTTTATGTCTAATACAAAAAAAGATGATACCAATTAAATTAAAATCGAATTATGTATCCAATACTAATTTAGTATTGGATTAGTATAAAAAATCAGAGTCGATTCAAAATATGTCTGATGCTAATCTAATACTAAATTTAAAATTGTGCCCAATGCTAACTCGATTCTAATTTAATATCAGATTAACATAAAAAATTTGAATGATTCAAATTATATCTTATTCTAATTTAATACTAAATTAAAAATTATATACGATTCTAATCCGATTCTATTCCTAACCGATTTCATTTCTATTCTAATCCGATACTAATTCCTCAATTATATTTTTTCCACTTTTTTGTATTACAACAACAATTTTTTCCCGTAACTATTTCAATATATAAAACCAATTTCAAATTCTTAATTAAAAGTATAAGAAATATCTATAATCATTTTAATATGCAAAACCAATTTTATATTGTCAATTAGAAAGTATAAAAGATTTTATACATCAAAATCAAATTTATTTATTACAACTAAAATTCGTCAATAATAATATATAAAATTATCAAATTTAGCATTTAAATACCGGTATTCTTTTAATTAAAAATCTTAGTAATTCATAAACCCAGTACATAAGTTTACTGGGTCTCATAAGTTGAAAATTTGGACATATCTCAAATTCAAAAGGGGTCCTCAACAGGATAACTATAGATGAAATATAATTAGAAATAATATTTAAGGACAACAATGAAACCCTCGTCAAACAACAAATAATTTCTAACTAGAAAAGTACATTAAGAGCTTAAAATTAAACACTAGAGAGAAAAGTGAAAATACCCAATACCAATAGGGCCACCAATACCAATAGTGAAGGCACTCTCATTGAAGTTTCTTGAGAGAAGAGAAGGATATCTTACAACTGAAGAAGCCAGAAGAGTAAATGGATTCATGCTGGGAGAATGTGTGTGTATATATATATATATATATATAAAAAAGCAGGCGGCCAGAATATACAGGCAGCCGGAATAATGCGGCCGCCTGCTTCTACATATATGTATGGGACAGAAAATTGCGGGAATTAGAAGTGAAGAGTGAGTAATGTGGCGTACCTGAATGTGGGCAAGGGGAATAAAATGCAGATGGGCCGCTTATTAAGGGTTTACTGTGTGGTAGAAATTGGGGAAGAACAGGCAGCTTAATATATATTAAACATTACATCAAACACCCGCCTGATTCTAATTTTTAATATATCATAAAATTCATTAATATTAAATTTGAATATTTAGTATTAATTTTAATAATTCATAATATTAATTAGTATCAGATTTGAGTTTTTAATATATCATAAAATTAATTAATATTAAATTTGAATATTTAGTATTAATTTTAATAATTCATAATATTAATTAGTATCATATTTGAGTAGTCAATGTTAATTTTAATAAATTAAAAAATTAATTAGCATCAGATTTGAGTATTAGATACTAATTTTAGGGAATCAAAAAATTAATTAACATCGGATTAAAGTATTCGATGCTAATATCAATATATCATAACATTAATGAGCATCGAATTTAAGTATTTGATGCTAATTTCAAAAATTATAACATTAATTAGCATCAGATTTGGATAGTCAATGCTAATTTCAACAAATCAAAAAATTAATTAGCATTGGATTTGTGTATCCTATACTGATTTTAAGGAATCAAAAAATTAATTTGCATTGGATTTAAGTATCTGATGCTAATTTCAATATATCATAAAATTAATTAGCGTATAATTTGAGTATCTGATACTAATTTCAACATATCAAAATATTAATTAGTAGCAGACTTCAGTAGCCGATATTAATTTTAACAAATCATAATATCAACTAACATTGCATTTAGTAGCCAATTCTAATGTGTATCAAATTTAACATCGGATTAAATTTTTGATACTATTTAGAACTAGATTATTCATATTAGATACTGATCTAATGCTAATTATTTTTCTAATTCTGTTTTCAAATTAATCCAATACAGAATAATATCATATTTGATTTGATACTAATTTTTTGATTTTAATAACAGTATTTAGTTTCATTGACTAGTTTTTATTCGCTTCTTGTGCCTTTTGCATTTACAAGTTTGATAATCAAACCCATGTCACCCACTCAAAATAAGGAACCTCAATATTCATTAATGGATGAGTTCATAATAGATTATTTAATGTCATTAATCAGATAAATAAAAATAACTGACTTATCCTTCACACTTTGGTGCATTATCTCTGAATTAGGGCAAGTAAAGAGGGGCCTCTCACTTTCTTTCTATACAAAATGAAAAGGCAAAAGAAGAGGAAAGGATCAGATCTTCATTTATTCTGTCCATGAATCAAAGAAAAAAGAAAGAAGTGGTAACCACCACCATGAGTCCTTTGTTAGTTGGTCAATACTGTAAAGCAAAATTTATATGTCGAAAATGGCTTTGTTTGTGTGTGAGCAAGAGAGAGATCATATCAAAAGAAAATTAGTAAAGATCACATCGCCTTTGTTAAAGACACCATTGCATGTTGGCTTGTGTTAATAAAGATGAAGAAGCATCATGGAAGAAAAAGGAGACGGTGTTCAAACTGTATTGGAATTAAAGTTTGTGTGAACTGTGCAATGCATTAAAGGCATTTATGTGTTTACATAACAGTGACATGGACTTAGTTTCCTCTCAAAGATATGAGTCTTTTTCTACAAAGTATACTCCAGCCCTTAGAATGGCTATAAAAATCATTACCCAATTTCCAAGGGTTAAAAGTAATGAAACCAGTAAAGGGTTTGTGGGAAAAAGACAGACAAAGGCAAATGTATAAATCTTAATGGTTAGTCTTGAGGGTTAATTTAAATTAAAAAAAACAAGATTACTCAAAAAAATAAGAACGGTATAAGTTTAAAACTTATTATCCGCATATTAAAACTAAACTTTTAATTTTATCTGTTCAATATGATTAATTTAAATGATCACAAAAATAACTTTCAATTAAATATAAAATGATAATTTAATTCAAATAAAATATGTTAGATAAAAATACACACACATATATATTATGGCTAAGTTCGCACATCTGCAACAAAGGTTATCATGATAAGCAAATTGACAGGGAGACGAAAAGCAGGAATGTTATTGGTAAATTGAGAGGTTTTCTTTTGAAGAGAGTTATTTATGGTATTGCTTTGCTTTTGAGGTTATGGTCTTGTCAAAGTTGTGGTGGCCATGGCCATCTGGCTAGCTAGCTAAATATTTCCAATTTGTATGGTCCTTATTATAAATTATTACAGTGTTGGAATTACTCTACCAAACAATTTTTCAGGAATTCTATAAAAATTCACATCAAAGTCTACAGTGTGTAATCACTTTTACATAGAACAACAAGCAAGGCCTTGTAAATATGCTATGACTTCAATTATTTGTACACCTAGATGGAAATATATATGTTTTTTTTTTTTTTTTTTGTTCTTATCTAGTGAGAAAGGCGTTTTCGCACTAATGACCAAAGAGAACAAATTTCATGTAGACGAGATGAGTCTTAAAACTAAAAAGATTAGAGCCTGGGACTACTCTCCAACAATTGAACAAAAAGGGGAGGGCTCTTTCCTCCGGTGTTGGGAATTAAATCATGATTGGGATGGGCCAACGAACTGTCCTCTCTAATTCAAAGTTCCAGAGTCTCTCTTCTATTTTGTGCCACAAATGCCGAAATGGGGCATCAATGGGCCAACAAATATTGAATTCTGGGTCAGGACCGTTTGCTTCTTAAGATCAAGCAGTTCCCTCAAGCAGAAAGTGCGGAGCTATTATATATTTTCTCTCAGGATATGGGCCAACAAGTATTGAATTCTGAGTTCCCTTCTGTTCTAATTTTTTGGTTTTTTCTGTTAATACTCTTCTTCGTCATCTTTTTCTTTTTCAATAACTTTCCAGCAACTTAATTAATTGATGAACTCATTATTAATCAAATGAGCTAAATTCGATCTCAAACTTATCATTTTATATTTAAACTGATTTTGATTCAACTCTTATTCGAATTTGACTCAATCCAGCTTGAAAGTAGCATAGAGACCAGTAAAAGATCAATGACATCCATGGATATTAGCTGACAAAGATACCGGCCCACTGCATGTCGAGCTCGTATATGTAAAATATGTAACTACCTTAGAAAACTAAGATATATATATATGAAGACCTTTTTCTCTAACATTACTGTGTGAGCGATTACAAAATTTTGATTTTTGTCTCTGCAATATTAGAGACTTAAAAAGATAACAACAAATTACCAGAACCTCGAAAAATCGGGACAAGAAAAAGTCCCAGTGCAACTAAAAAGAGAACCCGAAATACAGCTATATATCTCCCATCCCTTCGGAGCTTAATGTATTTGAATCTTAGAGACCGCTTACCAGATCTCTGAAAGACACCCACCAGCCAAAACCAAGTACTTTTCTTTTATCTCCATATGCCGTGGACTGTTGGGCAGCCACACGTTCGCATCACACTCCACGCAGCAACTTTTAGTAATAAGACAGAATTTTTATAGACCAGAAATGCTAGCATTATGAATCACTGCAAATGCTATACAACCATGAGAACTCCTCCACCGGAAGCTCCAAAATCAACCTATCTGTGTCCTTAAACGACATGCCTTTGGACGACATCGAAGCCGATACAACATTATTATTATCATCATAACTATAAACATGATTATCTTCCAGCTGCTTGTCTTGCAGTATCTCCCCCTTTGCCCCTTTAGAGGAGCAGGAGCTCTCTTTCTTCCATGCAACGGATGAGTCTTTGCCCGTGAGCTGCTGAACCACCGATTTGAAGTTCGTTGGGTCAGTTTCAACGAACCGAGTTTCGATCAGAACTACTTTGACCGCTTCACGCTTTGAACCAGACATTGTTATAAGAGAATTGGATTTGAATCTTCTTTTGCGGAGCTAGCTTTCTGGGGTTCTCCGGGTAGTTTGAGCTGAATTTTCCAGTGAGCTAAAATGATTTCATTAGAGGGTTTTATAGTGAAGATGTAGGGTACGGCCGGGATCGATGGGGCTTTTGAGGAGGCACCAATTGACCATAAAATTAACTAGCTGTCTACCAGGACGCATAGTCTGAGTCAAAGCACACAATTTGGAATCAAGATCAAGTCAATATTTTGCAGTAGGGTTTCCAACCGCATGCATCTGAATAGTTTCACTCGGTTTGACTGGGAAAGCTCGATTTCTCAAATAATAATACCATATTAGCAAAAGCTCAGTTCGGTGACAACATTATGGGCTCAAAATATTTTTAATCCAGAGAACTTCTTCAGCTAAGCAAATGTTGGGCTGCTTCAGCCCAAATGGCAACTGGCGTAGAGCTTCAGTCCTTCTCTCTCTGGGTAGTCCAGAAGATTCCAGACCTTCTGAAAAGAAGGGCCATTCATTTGGAAGTCGTGTCTCATCTCATGGTCCAATAACCAATATTCATATCCATTATTTTATTTCTAACTTCAAAATATATTTTTAAAAATTTTAAAAAGATTTTAATTATGCATCAGAATTTAAATAAATGATGTCACGTTTAATAATTAATATGCAAAAAAATATATAATCTTTATATTTTTTTTATAGTTTAGAAATGTTATAGCTTTATTGATAAATTTGTTTATCAATAAAAATATTAATTTATGTATACATATTAAAATTTATTTATTTATATGTGAAAATATAAAAATTAACATAAATAATTGTTAACTATAATCCTATATTATTCATTACTTATAATTTTAGAAAACTATGTTAAAAAATAATTTTTTTAAAAAAAATTAATTAAAATAATATATATTTAATATAAATTTAAATAATCATAATTGATATTTTATAGATTATATAATTAAGACCTTAATTTAATATTCATTTTACTCTCATATTTAAATTCAAGAATTTTAATCTCTCAATCATTCAAAATTTCACTTATTATTTATAATAAATTATAATTTGTGAGTAAATTATTTTATCAAACAATAATATATTTATTGTTCGTAAAAATTAAAGTGTAAAATAATATATTTAATCAATATTTATCACAACTATCATTATTTATTAGATGTAATATTTATTAAAATCATTATTATCTTAAGATTGAACGCTTTTTTAATAAAACTTATATTTTTTATAAATATATTTGTATAATTAAAAAAAAGGATTAAATGGTTCAGGGATATTGAAAATGTTTTTTAATTAATTTTAAATTTTTTATTAATTTCTTTTGAAATAAAATTTTTTCCCAATCAGAAGCTTTTCTAATTTTTTATTTTTTATTACATGAGGGATAAAATAAATAAAAATTGAAAATGCTTCCAAGAAGCATGAATATAAAAGGCCAAAGGACATATTCCCACCCATAGTTTGAGGCGGGGACAAAGTCCCACCCGCTTAAGTTTAAAAGCCTGTTTTCCCACACATTATTTGTTTTTTTTATTAAAAATAATATATATACAGTAATAATCAGGGGTATTTTTATTTTTTTAATATTAAAATTTTATAAATTAATAAAATAAAATTTAAATAAATATAAAATTTTAAAAAAAATTTTAAAAAAATTTTGAAATTAAAAAAATCCCAACAGCCATCGCCGCTGGCACCGGCGACGGTGGCCGCTCATAATAGAACAAGGTGGTCATTTCCGGCCACCTGGTTCCAGGAGAGGCTAGATCTGGCCTCCTCCGCCTGAAATAAAGGTCGAAAACAGCCGTAAAAGGACCGGCCTTGGCCCCACTAGCCGTTTTCGACCCTTATTTCGGGCGGAGGCGACCAGATCTGGCGGCCTCCTTCGAAACTGGAGGCAGCCGATTTGGCCGTCTCCTCCAAACTGGAGGTGGCCGATTTGGCCACCTCCACCGAACGGGGAGGCTAGATCTGGCCTCTCCTGGAACCAGGTGGCCGGAAATGGCCACCTGGTTCTATTATGGGCGGCGGTGACTCCTGGGATTTTTTTAATTTCAAAATTTTTTATTATTTAAAAATTATTTTATATTTTTATTATAAATTTTTAATTTTTAAAAAGGTAATTTAGTAATTTTAATAAAAAACTAATAAAAAAATGGGTGATGGGTGCGAAAACAGGCTTTTAAACGTAAGCGGGTTGGACTTTGTCCCCGCCTCAAACTATGGGTGGGAACATGTCCTTTGGCCAATATAAAAGGGGGCAAAAGGCATGGCAGAGGCAAGGAGAGCGAACAAGGCTTTGTGCTGTGGGCGTCTCCATCCATTTTCATCTCCTCAGTCCTTACACAGACACATTCGAAAAGAGATTTCGAACTACTTGAAAATTTATCTTCATTTCTTCATTGTTATCACTCTTTTATGCACAATTTACAATGCTTTAACTGACGGGTTCTTTGATGTCTCTCCCCAACAAACGCTCAATGAGCAACGCCTCCAACACTAGTAATCACTCCTCCTCCATGAAGAAGGCCAAGTCTCAGGCCGTCGACCCCGCCAAGAACGGTCTCCACCACCATGACTTTAGTAACACCAACAGTAACCTTCACAAGGATGTCGTTTTCGACCCCTCTTCGATGTCCCTCGACGAGGATCTCAAAACCGGCGACTCTCGTGCTCCCACCGCCGCCAATTTGTTGCGCAAGAAAGCCCAGCCGCCTCAGCCTGCTAAGAAGCTTGTTATCAAGCTCGTTAAAGGTATGGTTTTGATGATTGGGAAAGAGTTTGATTGTTTGTATGTTTTGTTTGTCATTTCGATTAGGTTTTTCGCAGTTTAAATGTTGGATTTTATGTGATTCTTGCTGGGATTTTAGCTCGATAATTTTATTCAATTAATTTAGTTTATGCGTTTTTTTTGGATTGGTTAAGTTCTGGAATCTGGGTAGTGGTTTCGTTTGTTGACAAGTTCATTTGACGAAATTTAGCTTTTGATTGAACCTAGGATAGTTGAATTTCTTAAGGGTATTTTGATAAATCAAGCTTAGAGACTTGCTTATGGTTCAAGTCTTGGATCTATTTCTTGTTACTTATTAATAAATATTTAAGTTTTGGATTGAAAGATATGTATTTAACTGAGATCGTTTTCCTGAAATTTGTTAGGTAAGTCATTAAACAAGAGATGTGTTAGGGGTTTTAGTTTTATTGGTCAGAAAGGAAAGAATAGAACCAAGGTAGGGTTTTAGTTAGATCTAATTTCAATCAATGCTTTGTAAAGAAGCTTAGGTTCAATGGGGTCATGCACTACATAACAAGCCTTCTTTATATACATCATTTATGGGTGGCTTCATTTGTTTGATTTATTGTGAACAATTTTGATTTTGAGATAACAAGATGAAAGGGGAGAAATCAGGCTTCGTAACAGCACCCCTATAAGCACTTATCTGGGCTGCTTGACAACCTTTCTTTTCTTGGTTTTTTGTAGACTTAATTAATATTCTCACTTTACACGTCCTAAGCCTGTCAACTTAAAATGTTGTTGATGAAGTTTGGACCCATGTCCTAATTCTATGTGATAAAAGAACCAGCTTTGCACTTTTCCTTATACTTACTGTATTGTTGTAGCGGACACAAGTTCATTTTGTCACATGCGTTTCTAACAATACTTAATAGTTTTCATTTGAAGGATATCTAATTAGATTCATACTGTATTCTGCCAATGTTTAGCGGCAATGAAAAAGTGTTGTTAAAGCATGCTAGTACTAGTACTGGCTATTTTGAAATTTGTAATCTCGAAATTTTGGTTATGTGAAGCTAAACCAACACTACCATCAAATTTTGAGGAGGATACATGGGCAAAGCTTAAGACAGCTATAAAAGCTATATTCTTGAAGCAACCAGATTCCTGTGACTCAGAGAAGCTGTATCAGGTAGATATTCATCCATTTTTTTTCTTTTGTTGTAAAGTGCAGCTTTTCATAATGTAATACTTGTTATGTGTGAGGTTTTTAACAATTAACAACAACATTTTCTTTAGGCTGTCAATGATCTTTGCCTGCACAAGATGGGAGGGAATCTTTATCAACGAATAGAAAAGGAGTGTGAAACACATATATCTGCAGCACTTCAATCATTGGTTGGTCAGAGTCCGGATTTGGTGGTTTTCTTATCATTTGTTGAGAGATGCTGGCAGGATCTTTGTGATCAGATGTTGATGATTCGTGGTATAGCCTTGTATCTAGATAGAACATATGTGAAACAAACACCCAATCTGCGCTCGTTGTGGGACATGGGCTTGCATCTTTTCCGAAAATATCTTTCTTCATATTCAGAAGTTGAGCATAAAATTGTCACTGGCCTTTTGAGAATGATTGAGAGAGAAAGGTAACTCACGAAAATTAAACTAAACATGGGCTTCAAATTGTTGAATTGCCTACATAGTTTTTGATAATGAATAGATATAACTGTTAATTTAAAATTGTTCTCCATCATCATCATTGTCTTCTACACGTTAAATTTGATAAAAAAAATTGCGTCTTGGAATTCCCAGTGTTTTACTAATTTATTTTGTGGGCTGGTTTCAGATTAGGCGATGCTGTTGATCGGACTCTTCTTAATCATCTTTTGAAGATGTTTACTGCTTTAGGAATTTACACAGAAAAGTTTGAGAAGCCATTTCTTGAGCATACATTTGAATTTTATGCTACAGAAGGCGTGAAATATATGCAGCAGTCAGATGTTCCAGATTATTTGAAGCATGTGGAGGTAAATTTGTCTTTCATGTAGCTCTATCATTGGTAATGCTACCATTTTATTGTTGTATTTTTCTTATTTTGTTATTCTTTAGTAGTTTTGGTTTATTATTTAGTTCATGCTGACTGAGAATGTTGAATAACTTTGTTTTTTTATATGATTGAGTGATATATTTTGATATATGGAAGTTTTTTGGCTATCCATTCTGACAGATAAGGTTACATGAAGAACACGAAAGATGTGTTTTTTACTTGGACGTGAGTACAAGAAAGCTACTTATAGGAACTGCAGAAAGACAACTTCTTGAAAACCATGTATCTGCAATTCTCGACAAGGTCTTGATTTAATTTTTTAAAGTACTCCCCCAACCTCTATATTAATGTGGCAGAATGTTTGAATTATTATGGCTTCTTTGATCTATTCAGGGATTCACAATGCTGATGGATGGGCATCGTACTGAGGACCTTCAGAGGATGTGTGTGCTCTTTTTGAGGGTGAATGCCCTTGAATCATTAAGGCAGGCTCTTGCTTCATATATTCGAAGGACTGGGCATGGCATTGTTATGGATGAAGAAAAAGATAAAGATATGGTTTCCTCCCTTTTGGAGTTTAAGGCGTCTCTTGACACAATATGGGAGGAAAGCTTTTATAAGAATGAAATATTTTGCAATACCATAAAGGATGCTTTCGAGCATCTAATTAATTTGCGTCAGGTCAGCATGTGTTACTTTTTGTTGTTTCTCTCCCTTGATTGCAACAGTATACTATATCAATAAACAAAGTGCAATATACCTTCATGTCTTACTTAAATGAATGATTTGTGTGATAGGAAAGTACTATTTTCGTGGTGAGGATACTAGAATAGCATTTGAGGAAACTGTTATTTGTTTTTTTAAATATTTGACAGGATCTTAGTGTATCAAAACTGGCATGATGTCATAGTCTATAAATTGCTTTTGCCTTCTATTTTCCTCCCTCTTCCCTTCCTCACTTTTTAAGATCCAGGTTTGTTTATGTTGTATTTAGCTCTTTGCTAGGAAGTTACATCCGTCCCTCTATTAGTTGGCATAATGGACTACTTCTGAGTTTGGCATTAATGTATGTAAGCTATTGCACCTTCATACTGAAATCAATGTTTTTTATCGCCACATGTTTATGATCACTCAGTACATTCTATGGTTATTGTCTCCTGATTCTTTATGTGTCTTGTTCTGGCATGTATGCTGATGCAAAATCATATGTTTGTGGCCTCCATCTAGATTTGATCTTGGGTCATGGTTTGTACTGTTTGCTAGGCGTGGGCAGCATTTGGGTTGTAGTATAGGTATCATCACTGATTTTTAACATCAGAACTTAACTTGTTGGGACTAACAGTATGCTTTATTTAATAGAACCGGCCTGCTGAGTTGATTGCAAAGTTTCTGGATGAGAAGCTTCGTGCTGGAAACAAGGGTACCTCTGAAGAGGAATTGGAGGGTACACTTGATAAAGTCTTAGTTTTGTTCAGGTTTATCCAGGTAAACCATTTGCTTGATTACTGTCACTTTGAACAAAAGTTACTATCTTCCTGTGTTGCTTTTGTGTTATAATTATCTCTTTGTATTGTCATTACAATTACTGAGATGCATTTTTTCTTTTTATTTTAAACAAATGTAGGGTAAGGATGTGTTTGAAGCATTCTATAAGAAGGATCTTGCAAAAAGGTTACTGTTGGGGAAGAGTGCTTCTATTGACGCTGAGAAGTCTATGATTTCTAAGGTTAATTTCCTTTTCTGGGTAGATGGATTTGACATAGGTATATCTCGTCATGTTGACATATATGTGTTGCTAATGCAGCTGAAGACTGAATGTGGTAGCCAGTTTACAAACAAACTTGAAGGAATGTTCAAGGTCTGCATTTGTTTCCTCATTAATTTTTGGATTAGAAATGTCATTTACCTCTGTGCCTTTGTCACCTAATTTTGTGTTGATTTCTTAATAACTTGATCATTTATGACTAAAATATGTACTCGAAAGCATTGGACCCTTCTCCATGTAAAGGCAAAATGATGTTGTGAATTTAGTGAAATACATTTCTGAAATTTCTGTGTAATCAGCTTTCTGAAGTTGCAGATATGCTCATATTTAATCAAAATTTCCACAAATGCTGTGATGTGCTTGCCTCATATGCGTGCTCTTTTGATTATTATCTTTGTGATCTTCAATTAATTATGCATGGCAATTGAGCTATTGATTGACATGGCCAAAGACTGCTACTCCTGTTTTCCAAAGATTGTAGGGTTCAGTGGTGCCTCTAGTTTTGAACTTGGAGGAAAAAAAGGGATTTACTTTCTTAGATGTCACTTAAACTAAATCTCTTGTTTCCCCTCGGATGTTTACAGGATATTGAATTGTCAAGGGAGATAAATGAGTCCTTCAAACAGTCATCCCAGGCCCGGACAAAACTCCCATCCGGGATTGAGATGAGTGTTCATGTCTTAACAACAGGGTAGGTTGAGATCTTAGATCCTCTATTAGGAATTTTGGCAAACTATTTATGATATTAACCACTCATTGATTCTGAGAAATTTAATCTCTTAGGTTGTGGTGGTTTGCATGCATGCAGGTACTGGCCCACATATCCTCCCATGGATGTTAGGCTACCTCATGAACTGAATGTTTATCAGGTTTAGTAAAAGTTGCAAAACTGAATGTCAGGCTATTCCGTGGGTGCATGTGCATTTTACATATGTGTGACATTTTTCTTTGTTTTTGCTACAGGACATTTTTAAGGAGTTCTACTTAAGCAAGTACAGTGGAAGGCGCTTAATGTGGCAAAGTTCATTAGGTCACTGTGTATTGAAGGCAGAGTTCCCAAAAGGTAAAAAGGAGCTGGCAGTTTCCCTATTCCAGGTTGGTATCATATGCTCAGTTGCATTTTGAATTTAACTGCATTCAACATTTTGCCACCTTTCATTAATATTGCTCGTGTCGTGATTTTCTTGTGATTTCAGACAGTGGTTTTGATGCTTTTTAATGACGCCCAAAAGCTTAGCTTTCAAGATATTAGGGATGCCACAGGCATAGAGGACAAGGAATTAAGAAGGACTCTACAATCCCTTGCATGTGGTAAAGTTCGTGTCTTGCAAAAGGTGAGCTGTTACCCGGGTTTGCTTGCGTGCTCAATTATTTATGTAGATACAATTGGTTTATGTTTGATTTTCTTTCATCCTCATATTTATACCCTACAGCTGCCAAAAGGGAGGGAAGTTGAGGATGATGATTCATTTGTGTTCAACGAAGGATTTACTGCCCCTCTTTATCGAATTAAGGTATGCTTTTCTGGTTAATTTTGTAACTTATATGACAATGGTGATCTCAAACTTTTGTGTGAGCCTAACAAGAACCAAAAGTAAATTGTTCAAAGTATGTTACCTGTCATTTTTAACCATACAGACAACAAACAATTTAAAAGGAACAGTCCAGCAACATTTTGCTAGATGCTTATGCTACACTGTTGAATTGCGACAAGATGGAGCCTAGTAATAGCATTTTCTGTGAAATGCAGGTAAATGCAATTCAGATGAAGGAGACGGTGGAGGAGAACACAAGCACTACTGAGAGGGTATTTCAGGACCGTCAATATCAGGTTCGCTGCTGCTTCCACTTCATGTTCAGAAAAACATATATTTGAACACTACCTCAGATTTTTAATGAAGTGATGAACTGGCTAGATGATTTGTTTATTATATTGCTCAATATTTTCTAGGTTGATGCTGCAATTGTTCGAATAATGAAGACAAGAAAAGTGCTAAGTCACACACTTCTGATAACTGAGCTTTTCCAGCAGGTAAAACATTATTCCATTTGACATTTACTTTTCCACATTGACATGCTTTATTATATTCTTGATCACAACATCGCGACAATGTAATATTATCAAAAAACTCTTTAAGTGTTAGTGATTAAAGCACCATGTGATTAAGATGTATGGAAGACACTGATGAGTTGGGAGTAAAAACTTATCTGGGATTTGTTTTGAACAGCTCAAATTTCCCATAAAACCAGTTGATCTGAAGAAACGGATTGAAAGCCTGATTGACAGGGAGTACCTGGAGCGTGATAAGAACAATTCGCAGATATACAATTACTTGGCCTAGTCGCATACGCACGCAAAAACTAGAATCAATATCTTTTTCTTGTCAATTATATGGGAGATTTCAGTCCACAATCCTCATGCGGCAAAATTGTTACTTCCTTTTTGTCAAGAGCACTGTACAGAAAGCTGTAGGTTCTTTCTTTTTAAAAACTTTTTTTTTTTTTATTCAACATTGTAATTGTAAAGCATACTCGGCCTTCGTCGTGACACCTTCATTATGGACTTGAGTTTCTTCAAGTAATTTGCTCCATAACATTTATTGAGTCTCCCTTGGGTTCTGTGATTTGAAGGAAAGGTAAGAAAACATCAGGGAGGCATGTTCTTGGGGCAACGATTTCTCTTACTTCAGATTACAATCAATCATTCACTTCCATTCTTAATAGAACCAATCATGTCCAGCTTGGTTAAGACCTGAGCTGATCCGAATTGACCTGTTAATTGGATCATACCGGTTCTGATCCAAATCAAAAAACATTATTTGCAACCACAGAAAACAATAATAAAAATAAAATTATTAGAAATGTTTAATTGTTTACAAGATTTCATGTAATACAGCCGAAGTCTGCAAAAGAGAACGAAACTAACATCAGCAGCTCTTGAGAATCCTCAAATCAATCAGAACAATTTTACATTCTGATTTCGTTTAATTTTGTGAAAAATTGCAGTGAAACGGAAAATTTGCGATGAATCAGACGCTCTTAATCACATCTGAAGAAGTTGCGGGGGTTTCATTAGAGTTAGGTTGTTCTGGATCTGTATTTAGAGGTGCACGAATGTCGTCGTCGTCGGGATCGTAATCAGGATTCAGCGATCTGTCAATGGCGTCGCGGCCTTTCTCCAGACAAGGCTTGCAAGCGATTTCTATGGCTATCCATCCCAATACCACTCCCGCTATTGCAATCAACGCGCTCGTCATCGCCGCCATGTTCGTTCCCCTCACTCTCACTCTCTGGTCAATAAAAAGTTTGTTTGGAGGAAGAAGAAGATTAGAAGAAGAGGAAAAGGCCTCGTTATATTGACAGTTGACGTTAAAGCGGCCTCTTTGTATTCTGCCTTCACAGTGGATGCGTGTCGTTTGTTGGCGAACTTAGAGATCTCACTGTATTTTATTTTATATAAACTCGGTCCGACCTTTAAACCGGGAACCGGTCCGCGGTCCGTCCAGGTTTTATAAATATTGACCGAGTTAAAATCGCAAAGCTCAGTCAAATCTGTTCATTGTTTTTGCTGGATCCTTCTCTTCGGATTGGTAAATCTCTTCATGACCAATTTTTGCTTAAAGATTCTGAGTTCTGCGATTTATTCAGTGATTTTAGTACATGATTTAGCTAGGATTTGAAAGTATTGAATGAATCTCGGGTCTTTCTGAGTGAATAGTTTTAGAACGCCTGACTTTGATGTGATAAACATCTATTGTTATAAACCTAATTCTTAGCAAATATGAAATAAACTCTTGGCACTTTGTTTGTTCATAAGGTTTTATGCATTAGATTTAGATCCTCTCAATTTTGGGAAAATGTTTCTTCCGGCTTTTCAGAAATTTAAAATCATATGCACTTTATTCAATGTTCTTTTTTCCTATTTTTCTAATTATTCTTTCAGAGAATATGTTTTGTTTGTTTGATGATCTGTGATTGTTTCTAAACAGTGAAATCTGTTAGTTGAATCTGAAAGTTTTTTTTGATCAAAAGTTTTGTTTTTTTTCTATCAAAGCTGGGATTTTTTTTGTAATTCGTTGATTTATCGGCATGTTATTTTGTTAGGATTGTCTAGATTTTGTTGATTATATTGGTAAAAAATCTGATATTGATGACCTTGATGATTAAGAAGATTGGTTGCAGTCTTCACCAAGATCTTAATTGAATTAATTATAAAATTTGTAATTGAGTATTTTTATTGTTTACTCAGTTGAAATTAATGTATCAAAGAAGCAATGACCTTTATATGGTTTATATTTAAAAAATGTGGAAAATGTTTAGTACTAATTCATTAAAAAAATGCATAATAATTTGGGAATAACAATGCTGCTGTTCTTTTTCCTCACTTTGGAAGTCCTTTTTCCCGTTGTCTCTTCCCGTCTTAACCCTCGCATTCACCACCCATAAAGGAAAAAAGAAACCCTAATGCAAGTTTCTCTATTCCATTACATTAATTAGGTATATAAACTGGTGGAGCAATGTCTTCTCATCAAATTCAAAACCCACATTTCTGGAGAAGCCCACCGAGCCTAGAAGCCTTATAGGCTTTTGCTGTTGCTCAACCCTCATTTAACGTAGGTATATCTTTATGATTTTTGGTTTCAATTTTTTCCCTTTTGTCTCTTCTTTTTAACTTTAATTTTGGTGATTAGTTCGTTTATTTTGATATTGGGATTTATGGATGGGTTAAGTGAACTACAATTTCATGTAGCTATAACCATTCTTGACTTTTAGTTTATCTGGGAGTAGTCAAGAAGTTAACTTCTCTTCCTACGTTTCAAAGATCTGCTGGGTGGTTGGCTCCTGTACTTAGGTCCATGGTCGTTTTCAGTTCAAATTAGTGCTTTTGAAAGTTTGATGTATCATGTTATATTTTAAAAGGCCTAGAGGATGAACATAAATGAGTTTTCAAATGGAAAACTTTTAGTCCTTGTTAAAATCTGTTAAAAAAAAGAACATAATTTGTATTTATTTAATCCCCTTTGCCACCCAAAAAGATTGTGTCATGAGGCACATTCTTTTTATGTCATTCAACATTTAAATTTTCAATGTTTTAGGCATGTTGCAGTATGACTTTTCTCTCTTTTTTTTCCTTTCTAAATTCTTACTCAACTCCTTTACAAATGATTGTTATAGATTCATGATACAGTTGGGTTCTAAACATAAGAATCCTAGTCACAAAAGTTCAAGAGTTCATAATATGTTAAAATAAAAAGGTTTGTTATATAGATGTGAGGAATGGTTCATGTTGTAGGTGTTAAATTCTTTCTCTTCATTTCTTTCTGAAGCTTTCTCTTCACATAAAGTAAAATATCATGTGAGGAATGGTTCATGTTGTAGATGTCATGGTAGATAAGAGTAGAACTCCTAAACATAACAAAAGCAATATCATTCAATAACTTTGTAGATATTTTCAAATATATAGATATTAGAATTAGAATGGTCACATCTTAAAGCTGTAAGCATCAATGTCCAACTTTTCAGAACCAGCAAAAGATGAGGAATATTATTTTGTCAGATCCTTTACTAAAGTGAAAAATTTAAAAGATAAGGATACATAATCTCAAATTATCAGGGAGAATTTCATTATACCAGAATGATGGGAACTGTTTGATGTCAGAGCCGACCATCATATTCTGTTGGCAATTTGTCCTATCTAGATTTTTCTTCTCCATCATCAGACGATGCCCATTTGCATAAAAGAAATCGATGTTGTGTAAACATGGAGTCAGCTACACCAGATTATACATAGGTTCAGTAATTTCTCATAAGATTGAAAATTATAAAGCTGACCATGCAGTAAAACTAGAAACAGGGAGTGAAAATCATCATCTTGTTGGAATACTTGCAATGATGTAGCAGCAGAGTGAACTATTAACTGACATGGACAATTCTTGGTTAATTGAACTTTGCTTGAGCTGAACTTTCAGATTTTTCAATTGAAGGGATCAAACTTGTATTCTATCAAGAGAGCCTAGGTGCAATACATAAATAGCCTGTTGTTGGAAGGCTAATGTGAAAATATACAGCATTGCATAAAGATGAAAATGTCCTCATTGAATTTGAGTTGGATGTTAGGGTTCTTGGAATCTGATGGAGGGAATAATTAAGAAGTATCAGCAGAAATTCAAAAAGCTCAAAGAAGAAATGAATCGATGGGATGACCTTCAATCTCGCTTAATTGTTCAGTTTAGAAATGCTTCTTCTATCATTGAGAGGTTACAGGTCAATGTGGACCCTAGTTTGTTAATTTCACTTTACTATTTACTTATTAATTGTCATCTGCAGAGCTCTCACTGGAATTTATTGTGATATTTAGGTTGTTCAAGATCCTAAAAACTATTCAAGTTTTAATTCCATAGCTGGTATTCAAATTGCTGTATTGAAGAAACAAATGGAATCCTTGCAGACTATTTTGCTTTCTATGAAAAAGACATTGTAATTCTCTTTCTTTTCTTGCTATTGTTAGTTAAAACTTGATCAATTTGCTTTACAGTAAGAGTCTATTGTGACGGTGTTTGATTTATTAAGTTTGAAGCAATGTTTTCTATGACCCGGTGAAGGAGCTGTTTGGGTTCTTGACCGGTCCAGTGATGTCAGCATAATGTTGCCTACATAAATAAAAATTATATATATTAATATATTTGTTGTATAACTTTAAACATGAATGTTCCTAGTATAGTGATATTTGTGCCCATTAGTTCAAGTTGCTTCATCCTCAATAACTTGTGTTCACCGAGCAGTCCAGTTCAGATTTTAGAAAAATGGTTTGAAGACATGTTTGGTTTTGGTGAAACTCTGGAACAGAAAATGAATTGAAGTTTGGAGCAGAAATATTTGTTTTGATTTTCTAAGTTTGGAACATATGTTCAGGGAGGAGTTTCGAGGAATTGTTCTGTCCATTGAGAAGTTATATCATGATGGTAGACAGCTAGTTAAAGGGGGTTCTAATCGGCTAACTGTGAAGCAACTGCAGCAAAGAGTTGGTGTAAAGCCGTGTCTTGCAGATTGTTTAGACGGGCTTATGATTCTTCATGACATGCATTACTCAGAGTACGCGATTCTTCTATTTGTATTTTCATCATAGCAGTTGCAATTGGTACTTTCTTTTAGTTGTCTAATGAGGATAATTTGATTTTCCCTTTTCCCCTATATTAAACTTAAAAGTAATCTCTGCTATATTAAGTTCTGACAGTGCCCAAATCTGTTCTAGATTCTGAAGGATGCTTGGTGTGTGCTTGTAGGTATCTTCTGAAATCATCATTGTTTTCAGCGCTTTCAGAATTGGCCCTGAAACCCAGGTAGCTGTTCCTTGTGTCGATAAAAACACTCTCTGTTTCTTGCTTGGAATTTCATCTGTGTAAAGTGCTGTCTTTGCAGCTGATCTAGAGGATGCTGTCTTTATTATATCAGTTCCTATATTCTGTGCATTCTAATTACAAGGATTGTGATGCTAACTTGACTTCTCTACCTGCAGTGTAAGTGATCTAAGTGCGCTGCAGCAACTCTTAGTTGATCAGCCAAACATCCCAAAAGAGGAAGGTAGGCTCTGGGCATTGAAGTATGTAAGCAAGACTAAGAGTGAACATTTTCAGGTTTAATGAGTATGCATGCAGAATACATGTAATTTATATCATAATTATGATTGCTTAAATTGATTAACAACTTGGAAATAGAATAAGATGATGATACTGTGACTACAACATAAATGGAAGTGTTTGGATGCTGATAGGAAGCAGTTGATGGGTCAGCTTATTATGATAGTAAACCTTTCTGATTTCTACCCTTTTTTTTTTCCTTTTGGTGCAGTGGAATCCATCTTTGAAATCATATTTGCAGAAGAGATTTATTGATATTCAATAAGGTGGCTGTCAAGGTCAATCTGCCATAGATTGAATACCTGGATGTGGAAGGGAATTGCATTGCAGAGCTCTTGATTCTTTATGAAAATGATGCTTGTAACAGTGTGCTCATTTCTTGCTGTTAAGGGTACAGAAGACCGCAAGGATCTTTTTTGGGTAAATCATTTTTGACAATGGCAAAGAGTTGCAGAATTCTTCTAGTTGGAGCATATTTGCAAAAGAGATTCATTGATATTTTCATCTTCTCATCTGCGTCACGGTGACAGAATTTTTTATCCATATTAATCTTTTGATCGAGTCAAAACTGATACCCATTTAAGATGCTGTGAAGACAAGGAGATCGTAATTCAAATCTATATCGTGGAGTGCATAAATGAAAAAATTGACCAATCTTGAAGAATATTTAATCAAAATGATGATGTGATTTGATTATTATTCTTCCCAAACATGCCGTATAGTTCTGACTCTAAATCATCATCAGCTCAACAAACCCACCAACCAACACCTAAATCAAATTTGTTAGCCGATATTACCCACCAATACAATCGCCAATACTTGCTTATTGTCACACGCTGTCTGTAAAGCTTACAGCACACTGACGCCCCCCTTGAACATCTTAAGATTCTTCTTCACAATTCTCTAAATCTCCATCCATAATTATTCCCATCCACAAGTGTCTCTTTTAGGGCCTAAGAGATTCTACTCTTCATCATCGCTAGAGATGAATACGAATCAAATTAAATTTAAATACGAATCAAATTAAATTTAAATACTTTCTTATTTGAACTCGGCTTAAATGAAAAATAAAACAACTCAAGTTTAACAGTGTGTAAAATCAAATTTAAGATTAATTCGAGTTCAATTTAGTCTCTAAATTCAAAGTTTTTTTGAATACTTTTTTATTTGAATTCGGCTTAAATAAAAAATAAGACAACTCAAGTTTAACAGTTTATAAAATCAAATTTAAGATTAATTCGAATTCAATTTAGTCTCTAAGTTCAAAGTTTTGTTCGAATTTGCAATTCAAGTTCTTGGCTCGTTGAGAAACAACATTGTTTTTTTTTTTTTTTCTTTAATAATAGATAAGTTAAATAGGATTTGAATCAAACTGTGAGTCAAACTCAGATTAAATTGAGCTATTGCCTGACTCTTGAGTTGGATTACAAGAGGGCCAAACATCCAGCTCTTTGAAAAAGAAGGAAGCTAGTACAACAAATTCTCAATCATGTAAATAACTCACATAAGCACAATAATGCTACCATGCTATGGACAATAATAATTTATCCCAAATTGTAAGGACAACATTTGATAGCTAAAGAAGGCTACAGTAAACACCACTTGGGGAAACACATTCCAGGAAAAAGAGGAGAAATAAAAGCTGCAAACTTGTATAGATGCCACATTCATTCTAATAATACACACCTGAGCTACTGCCACTCTACAGCTTTGAGAATTCTTTTGATAACAGCTTATTGAACAACATACAAAACATGGCATTATGGTTATTTAAAAAGCTAAGCAAACAGAACCTGAGAGCTTGAGGGTGTCAAGTCAGAAAAACCTTCTGGAGCATCAACAACATGCCATTTCACCTTGAAGGTCCACTTTTTCTCAGAGGTGCTTAGCCTTGAGATACGACCCACAGCTAAATGAAGGTTTCGCCCCACAACATATATTGTGCTATCACATGCATTTACAGCGAAAGGTTTGCATATCTGCTCCGGTAATGGAGGCCCTTCTATTGTTTCCCAGGAATCAGTGTTGCTGTTGTAAACTTTAAGCTTCATCCTTTCAAGCTCTGAAACTACAAATAAATGCCCATAAACCACAACACTCGAACCAGTCCACCCTTCTCTCAGTCCAACAGCCATACTCTCCCAATGATCAGTTATTGGATCATAAACCTGACCCCTAGGAGAGACAAAAAATGGCCACAACCAACCTTCTGTCACAAGAAGTTTCCCATTTAATATGGCAGCATCATAAGCTGCCATATTTGTCCCCATGTTTGCAACAGGCTGCCAACTCCCCTTTACAGGATCCAAAACCTCAGCTGAGTCTAGTTCAAAAAGGTCTGAACTGCTTCCTCCAGCCACATATATCATCCCATCAATCACTCCACTAGCAAAAAACGATCTAGCTGTAATCATCTTGTTCATGACAGTCCAGCGATTTTTTTGCATCTCATACTTTAGGACCAAATCAAGAGGGCAATCAACATCAGAGACCATACCTCCACACACAAACAGAGTACCATCTCGGGGGATTGAAACACACCTAAATCCATGGGGACAGACTTTGTCCTTACAAGGCATTGCAGGAATAGTATGCCATGAATAGTGAGTAAGGTCAAGAACCTGCCACTGAATCTTTCCCGTACACTTGTGGAAGGCAAAAACAAAGAGCCAAGGGTCTTTCAATCCTGATTCCTTCCGACGGGTAAAAAACTGCTCTTTGTTACGAAGTAGTAGATGCCATCGTTTACAAACAGCTCGGCAGGCTGCATGGCTCTCAACTGGCAGTCGCAGGAGACAATTAAGAGCAACATCATCGGGCAGGCCAGGAATTAGGGGTTCTCCTCTGAGAGATAACTCTAACTCTGAAGGACTTAATAATGGAGATTGGATCACAGCTAACCTAAACTTTGGGGATAATGTCATTTGGGAGTCCCCTAGCTTGTGAACAAGTGCCTGCTCAGATGATAATCTAACCCTTTGCATTTGGCTCCTCTTAGTATGCAATACCTAAGAAGCTTTAATTATACTGAATCCTTTTTCAATTCCCTTTCTATATTATGCCCCAAATGGAATTATAGAAGAGGAGCAATAAACATGCTCTAATTCCAACCTAAGGAAAAGAAAGCAAGCTAGAATCTAAAAAACTTAAACTCTTTACACTTTACTCCAAAAATGGATTCCCAAACCTAAAATTACACTGAAGAAAAGAAGCAATTCCCTTTCCTCTAAAACCTCATAGGGCACAATTGTATAACATATAACAACATCTAACAGAAAATATTCTTTATGACTCTTTATACACGCCTATCACCACTATGACCGATCACAACAGCAAATTTTGCCAACAAAAACTTAGCAACACCATGCCCCTACTGAGATAACTACATAAACCCCCCAAAAGAACAGCCTAAAGAAAACCCTGACGATTACACAAAACCCAACTATCTAAACCGCTATAAATATTAACCCAAAAAGGAACAAAAACCAAGGTCACAAAATTAGATATAAATGGATCATTTTATCACCTAGAAAACTGATAATTTGAAACAAACCGAACCCAATCATATATCTTGAACTATTTCGCTCATATAAACCAAACCCAGTTAGCAAAAAGACACAAAACAGCTAATTTATAAACTTATAAGGCAAGAACTTACAGCTAATTGTAATAAAGGTAAAAACTTTCGCTTAGATTTAGCTTCGGGTTACTCTGCAAAAGACTCAGATTATCTCCGAAACTCTTCTTCTTCTGCGTAAGGACGTTTATATAATTAATCTGCGGCAAACATGGCCTTGATGATTCTGAAGACAAGTCTCACACGCGCATGGGAACACGTACCAAGTGGTGAGACTCTGAAAATGTCGTCTGGTTTTGGAGAGTGCGCGCACCCGCTGTTTGTGAGACTGTGGGTGGTTTGAAGAGGGATTACGTGGAGGATTAAGCTCTAATTAAAGTGCCAAACGCGTAGTTTAAGGTGTTTTTGTTTGATTATGAGGATAATTAAGAAAAAAAAAAAAAGAGATTGGTATCAATACAAAGCATCAAAAGTTCCACGCAAATTCCCATTAAATTTCATAAAGAGCATTGAAAGATAAAATCCTCTGTCAAGCAGGTTTTCAATAATTTTATTGAACATGCGCCCAACTTTTTTTTTTTTGTTATGGTATAATTAAAATTTTAAATTAGGTTAATATTATTTTATATATATTTTATAAATGAATAATATTATTATAAAAATAATTAACGAATTTTAATTATTATTGATAAATAAAGTGATAATTTATATTATTGAATCGTATTTGTATAATTTCTTCTTATATTAAAATCAAAATTTATTTAATCTAAACTAAAACTGAATTAAAATTTTACTAAAAACATTCAATCTGATATAACCAATTCTATGAATATGTTGAAACAAATCGATCCGAATTAATCCGTCTAAAAAACAGGCTATTTTATGTCAAAAAATGATTTGTCTCAATCTGTTTGACTGTTTGTTAAATATAACTAAAATTAGATTCGTATAAAAAAAATACTCAGTTTGGACTTCTTTTTTTTTTTTTTTTTACGATTCTTATTGAAAATTGGTGAGTCTAGCAACAAATTGGATACTAATTTTTGATTCACAGGTTAAAATTTTAGAAGAAGACCTTAAAATATTGAAAAAATAAATGTTTGATTATTATTTTTCATAAAAGAAAAAGAAACCCTACAAGTAGGGAATCCATTTATGGAATAAAGGCAACAAGATTGGGATGAGGCTTAGATTACACAATAAAAAGATGGCTGAGATGGTGTCAAAATCAATCAAGCCTTTGCTTGGCTGCCCATTATGTATATCTTTATTCAATCAAGCTACATTCTCTTTTTCCTTGTGTTTCAAAGCAAAAATCCCTCCAAAATTATGTCCCACATAAGCACTTTTGACTTGATTTAATATGCCCACCACCATTGCTATATTTTTAAGAGTTTTAAACCTTATATTTACATGTTTATATACCAGTTCTGTGAGTTTAGATCAGAGTCATCTTTAAAGTAATCAATTTAAATTCAATTTTAAAACTATTCAATGTGTTGAATTAACGTAAAAAATTATCAATTCTATTTTATTTAAATAATTCATTGGTCGGAGCATTAACAATACTAGGTTTAACCTCTCTCCCTCAGGGTTTCTTAAATGATAAATTTTCATTTAAAAACTTTTAAAAAGTCAAATACTCATTCATTGACTAAATTTTTTCAAATTTTACTAATTTTTTATTGAAATGACTAAAATATCCTTCAATATAAAATAAGTAATATTAATATTAAAATAAAATTTAATATAAAATAATATTAATATAATAATAATAAATTTAAAATTTTTAAAAATAAAATAAAAATTAAGTAAACAGCTACCACCACTGATAGCATTGATCGTCGCCCACTTAATTCTATTAACGGTTGGATTTAAATGTCTTTATCGACTATTTTCAGCCATTTTATATGGCGGAGACAATTAGATCTAATTGTTTTTGTTACATCTTTAACGACTAAATTTGATTACCTTTACTAGTAAGACGGTCAAATCCAGTTACCAATAGATACAAGTGGTCAGTCACTTACTTAGGTTTTAATATTATTTTTTAATTATCATTAAATTATTAAATTTGTAATAAATTATTATTATTTTAATATCATGTTAATATTATTTTATATTTTAATTATTTTTTATAAAATTAATTTTATTATTTTTTAATTTTTATTTAAAAAGATAAAAATACTTTTCTAGCTAGTTAAATTTAACAATTAATTATTAAATTTAATAATTAATTTGAATCAATGAATAAATATTTAATTTAAAAAAATTAGATAAAAATTTATTATTTAAGAAACCCTTGGGTGAAAATATGGTGTTTGACCTTAACATAAACACTAGCAATTCACCAAATTTAGGTAGAATTCATATGAAATTTGGATTCGTTATATTAGTAATATTATTTTTATCGAAAATAATATATCAAATTCCTATATCAATACATGAACTCAATATCTTATTTTTAATAAAAATATTATTTCCCGTCATGTCATAATCCGGTGTACTAATTATTTCAATGTGCTTTTTGGTGGTTTGAAGTAAATTTGGAAATCGGGTTCAGCTATAAACAATGAAGATTTTTCTGTCTTCCCATGCCTATTGGATTATGCTTACCCGCATTGCCGTGTCAAACTTCTTTGCCCTCGTGCTTTTCTTCAACTAAAAGTAACTATTTTATTATTTTTTATATAATTAAAACTCAACCCAGCGTGCCATCAACTTATAAATTCTTTTAAGGCCAAAGGACTTAGTCCTACCCATAGTTCAAGGTAGGCGTGATCCCACCCACCAAGTTTCAAAAACCTAGTCTCCCACCCTTGAAATTATTTTTTATAGTTTTTATAATAAAATTACTATAATACTTTTTTAAAAAATAAAAATTTATAATAAAATTATAAAATTATTTTTAAATATAAATAATTTCAAAAAAAATTTAAAAAATATATTAAAATTTTTTTAAAATTTTAAAAAATAAAACAGCCATCTCTGACGGTCACCTGGTTCCAGATGAGGCCAGATCTGGCCTTCCCGTTTGGTGGAGACGGCCAGATCTGACCGTCTCCAGATTTGGCGGAGGCGGCCAAATTTAGTAGCCTCCACCAGAAACAAAGATTGAAAACGATCAGTGAAACCAAAGTCGACCCTTTCTGATAGTTTTCGATCTTTTTCTCTGGCAGAGGCGACCAGATCTGGCCGCCTTCGCCAAATCTCGAGACGGTCAAATTTGGTTGTCTCTACTGAACTGAAAGATTAAATCTAGTCTCTACCAAACGGAGAGACTAGATCTAACCTCTCCTGGAACTAGGTGGTCGAAAACGGCCACCTGACTTCGATAGTGGTGACAACTGCCGTCGGTGTCAATGATGGTTGCTTTATTTTTTAAAATTTTTAAAAAAATTTAATATATTTTTTAAAATTTTATTTTATTATTTTATAAAATTTTAATCTTAAAATAACAAAATTATCCTTAAAATGTTACTGTTTACAATTATATTTAATATTAAATTTGATTAAAGGATGAAAAGCTAGGTTTTTAAAAGTTAGAGGGTGGGATGTCTCTACCTCAAACTATGGGTGGGAATAAAAAATTCTTTGGCCATTCCTTAAATAAAAAAACTTCTTCGAACTTGAACCACAAGACCCCAAGGGTGATCCTCACAAGTGGGGCAGTATCCAGACTTAAGTGGCTCAATTTTGAGTTGAAGTTTAATACCAAACAAACTGAATTTGAATTTGAATTTGAATTTAAATTAATTGAATTTAAATCTATTGATTTGTTCGAATGTCATCAACATATTTATCTTATTGGATGAATATTTTTTTCATCATTTCTAATTACCCTTTTCATAATTTTATAGTATTTCTAACGGTATAATTATAGGACTGCTCTAATACCAAATAACAAAATTATCTATGCGGGTAATTTACATTGTCCCACTCAGGTTTGGGTTGAAGACACTTAATAGACATATTATATATTTTTAACTGAAACAATTCTCAAAAAACCACTACCCACCTAAGCAGTTCAAACTCATCGAAACTATCATACAAAACATTTTAACCTTCACAGAAAATGGTGCAAAAGAAAGGGGAAGAAGATGATATTTATGACAAATTTTATATGTAAATGATTTTTTTAAATTTTTTATTAATTTAAAGTAATGTGATAATTTTAAAAAATAGAATAATTAATGATAATATGATAATTTTTTTTGACATTGTGCCAAATATATATTTTTTCGACAGTTAAATTTCTGATGAAAAGTACCATTTATGCATTCAATAGGTGAAAAAGGTTTTCCTGCCAAACCTTGGGTGCAAAAAGAACTCCACAATAGTTGACTGATAATACTATTATTTGAATAACTGAAAATTCTAAAGTTTTATCAAAAATAATATAATTTACACCTTTCACTTACCATATATACTTGGATTTTATATAATACTTCTGATGTATATATATGGCATCGAATTACTTAATACTTTGTTTTTATCAATATATACAGGACCGTTTCATAACCAAATGTGGCCACATTAAGCTCTGAAATAATGTGCCTGAGAAACTTCAGAATCTGGTCTGCTGTGGAATCTGGTCTGATATAATCATCTGCTATGGAATAATACAAGAAATTTTCATACAAAAATCTCAATCCCCTCTAGAAACAAAGATCATTGTTATTTGCTTGGGAACAAATTAATCGGTGAATTAATATAGATAAAGCAGATGATATGCGAAGAAGAATACATTTAACATTGTTGATAAAACCTTCAACCATGTCCAGAGATAAGAATCGATCACAAGATGAAATTCAAACTCAAGCGCTTATTTTCAATGAAGTCTGTCTACGTAACCCAGATTAAAATTTGATCATATGTGACACACGAGACAGAGCATATTTCTGAAAGAGTTCAAAATCTATTACTTCACATTAGTCACTGATAAAATTATTATCTATGGTGCTTTTATTTTATTATGAAGATGAAAAGATAACAAGCTTACAGATGCAGAGACAGATCTAAACCAGCCAGAACTTCCTGCCCAGCACCGATTGAAATCCCAAAGCCTGGATATGGCTCCTCCACATCCTTAACAAGAAGTGGTTTTTTGCTTTGAATCTTCTCTGTTTCCATAGGGAGGTTAGAGACGAACTTAGGCCTTTTCAATGCTTTCACTTGCTCAGTATCTCCAAGTGAATCAAGTGAAAGCTGCCGCTTTCCGTCTTCACAACTCAAGAAACTCTTCATCTTGTTAGGATCACTTTCATCGTGGCCCAAACATGGACAAGGGTCTGTAACGAAGGAACCAACAGCAGTAGTTTCTTTGAAGCCAGGTAACTGATTTAAATCAAGACTTGAATGCGGCTTAGAAACAGGGAATGAAGGCTTACTAAGGTTGTGGTCCAAGTTCCAGAAGCCATCTCTGTAAAAGAATGGCAAACCATCCCCAGGAGTTTGATCATCACTAGTAGTAGATTGACAGACTCTAGGCAAGCCCAAAGATAATGAAGGATCCAAAGGGACACCAGCTGCTGCAGTGCTACCAGATGGAGCCATTGCTATTGATTTTAAACAGTTCAACAGATGAATTTCATTAATGCCACAACTAGATGAAATACTAGGAGACATAATAAACAAAGTTTTTATCTTTTTAAGACCAGATTCAGAGAACTTACTTGCATGCATTGAGATTCCTTTGTTAGAGAAGGGACAGTTGTTCCCAGCACCTCCAGAAGAATTTTTAGATTGGTTGTTATAAAGTGGATTAGTGTTGGAGATAGGAAGACCAATGGAAATGCCAGAACAATCACGAGGTTGCCTCCTCCACCTTGACTTAATCTCGATATTATGAGTCTTAAGATGGCCCCCTAGAGCCCGGTGGTTAGAGAATACCTTTTTGCAATAGAGGCACGAATAGGGACTTGTATGCCTCGTCTCTGAATTTTCTCCGTTAGAATCTGAATTTGAATTCATTATTGGAGTGGATAAAGAGACCCAAAATGGGGCCACTATCAAAAAGAAGAAAAGGGAAAGAGGAAATGCAAGGAAAACCATATGACGAGGAAGAATGCCTCAGTTCTTACCCTTTTTATATCCAGTTCAGGGGAAAAAAATGGGTCATATTGGTTAGAATAATTAATGTAAAATGACAATTCTAATAAAGATCATTTAAAAAAAGAAGGCACATATAGTAAAAATATCCGGAGAAGAGTTCTATCCATTGGCAGCTTAAAGCAGTCTTACTCAGAATTATCTACATTTATAACAACCATAAATGCTTAATGACAGAATAATGGCCTTGCCAACAAATTTCAAAACCAAGTAAAAAAGGTAGTCCAGCAATTAAAATGACCTGAAACAAGAAGTCACCTATTTTGTGCATCCAGTCAGGGGCAGCTTTGGCAATTGAAAGAAGTGCATAAAATGAAAGTAGGCCAAAAGAGGCCCTATTACCAAGGTCATAATGGCTAGATAGTGATGATTTTAAATTATAGTTAATATCTTCATAGTTTACAGTCTCATGAGCCCAATTTAGTAACTCATCCTAGTTACTAATTAATGGTCATAAATGACAGAGAGAAACGGTCAGGGAATGTTGGTTTTCACTCATTTGATTCTCAAACAATATTTAAGTATGATAATCATTAAGTCTCAAAATTGCCTAAATAATGGTCAAGTGCACAAGCACTAGACACAAAAGCAACAATTTAATAACATCCATGTAAACATAAAGGCTTTTTTCTTTTTTCAGAACCTTTTTTTCCCCCAAAAAAAAGGCTTAATAGATTTGGAAAGGATATGCATATGTCAAATAATTAAAATTTTCATTTTAAGAACTCAGCCTACTAAAAAATGACTATATATGTTAGAACTTCAGCCTAGCATGCTTAACCTAACTCAATTCAACTAAACCTCGATCTTAGACTGACACAGCTGACGACATGAATCATTTTCCATAAATCCACCCTATCCAAGCCATTATCACCCCAAGTTGTAGACGATGACATATCACGTGAGAGGAGGGTTTATATTCTCAACAGCTGGTCACTATTATGATTTACATATATAATAGACCATTCAGAATTCCATTAATCTATTTGCCAGTATTATGAAACCTACATTTTGACAGTATCATCTTAGGAAAAATAGAAATTAAAATGAATTGCCAGCAACCATGTCTAGCTTTTAGTTTTGAAACTTGGTCTAAAGTCCAGAGAAAGGAGAAGAAATGAATGAACTAAATTGCTGACATGAGATCTTTAAGGACAAGTTATATTGACTCTAAGCATATATTTACAGGTAAATCTAAGAAAGGGTTGACTTAATACATTGTTCTAAACAAAAGGAGAGAGAGTTTTCGCTGAAATGACTAACATAAGATGACAACTCTGACGACAAGTTGCATGTGTTTTAGCAAGCCGTTTAAAAATTTTGACCATTAATAAAATTAAATAATCTAATGTAAAACTATGACAAAGTTTAAAATTGGACTTAACAAATATGGTTAGACCAAAACTACTTTATGTTAAAAGGGGAACTTTAACCAAACAAAATTGCAGACAAGGAAAAGATGAAAGTCAGACCAAACAACTTGAGCCTTAATACTTAAACCACTATTTTTCTATCTTGAGTAGAAAGTTCCAGTAAAAAAGCAAAAGGTCACAATAAAAAGAGCACAATATACAAGAGAGGCCACAAGCCATCTAATACAGATTAACTCCTAAAGGTGGGAGCTGCAAATTTTCAACAAGAAAATGATCTGAAAAAAATTAAGATTTTTTTTTTTTTTTTTCCAAATCCACATTAAGTCCACTAAAGGAAGTGCTCATACTAGCCCAGCTTAACTCAAGTACGGTAGCTAAACCATAGGTTTTTGACCCTCCAGCTGAAATTCTCAAAATGTAGCAGAAAATGTAAAGCAACACATTAAACAGGTCTTATTTCTGTATGCAACATCTTACATGCTGACCCTTCTCATTACATATTGCAATTCATAAATTGCTTTATCAAAATCCTGCCAAAAAGGGAATGACTAGCTGGTACCTAATGAGCAAAACAAATCAGTGATATGCATTATCTGGAAAGCGCACATATGTGTTTGGTGTAATTGAATTACTTAATCAAAACAGAAATATATATCAAAGAATTAGTTGCCTAATTCCAATAGTAATATGTATGCAACATATTAAATGATGGATCTTATGGCATTAAAAAGGTAATTGTCACAGTGGACCCTTATAAAATATCGTTTCAAACACTCCATCATTCAGTGACTATATATAACAATATGAATGCTAATCCTACATAGTTCCACACATTCTCTAAAAATGCCTTTAATAGGCAGAAAACAACCCTAAGATTCCCATGGTTATCAAATAACAGAATGTCATCTACCAGCAGCTTCACCATAGTGGTCCTCATATTCCACTGGGAAACTTACTTAAGAAAGCAAACATGACTCAAAACACCCCATTTGAAGTTTCAAAGAAAATCTGTACTAGTTCCAACTCTTTAATCGTGAGACAAACACATATTTTAAACTAGACAAAGCATCAATTCTCCATGACACAAATTTAATAGTAAATACGAGTAGCCAGTTACACTATTTGTAAGCTTTTAATGAAAACCACTACACTGAATTCCAGTAACACAAATAATCAGTAACTTACCAGAATGAAAAACAACATAAATAGTACTCCTTTTACTGACCAAAAAGCCAGAGCTACCTCAATGCTAACATAACATGCTGCAACGTGTAGATAAAAAACCAAAATCCCATATTTTCACAACATGCAAGTCCAATCAGTTTAATAAATCATTTCTCCAAGTAATACACTAAAGAGAATTCCTCAATGACAAATATAATTGCGGTTATAAATGACAGAAATAATCAAATAATCACTAAAGAACCAGAGTCCCAGGATTACAAATGTTGAAGCAGAGAACCGAATCCCAAAGTCCATGCAAAAATAATAAAGGTCAGGGTGCGAAAAAATAATTGCACAACAAGATATCATCGGGCATCCGTCCTTCAGATTCCAAGTCTAAGCACACACATAAATTCACAGAATTTCTAAATTCAAAACATCAAACAATGAAACTAAACAACGTCGATAGTGCTTTACCAAGAGGATGGCTCTATTTTGCCCTGCCTTCTCAGCGTTTCACCGGATCCTGAGCCGGACACGCTGGCTGTAAGTTCAATTTTCAGCGCTACTACCATAAACATTGCCGGAAGGCAGTGAATCCGGCGATGATCTACCTCTTCGAAACTTGATAACTACGGCTCGCAGGCATTGGTTTAATTTGTTAAAGAGTAAATAACACGTTCCCACCCAAGGTTTGACCCGTAACCCTTCTACCCCTGTGATGGCAAGAATAACTTTTTTCCTCCCAAAATCAAATTCCATAGGACCCAAAAAAATTAACCTCACAAGGATATTATGGAAATTTTACTCTTCAAGAATTTAAAAAAAAAATGTAGCTATTCAATCATTTTTTAAATTAAAAAGTAACTTTTAAAGTATCTCACCTTAATATTTTAAATATATTTTTAACTTTGTAAACAAGTTTAAAAACTTATATTTCAATCCCTGAAGTCCTAATTGTCATTTGACCAGAATCTCATAATTACTTTTTTTGTAACGCTGTAGAGTCTTCCAAAAGCGAAAAGATATTATGGTAATATAGTGAAATACAACAAAAACTGAATAAAGATCAAGTTACATTATAAATAAATTCAGTAATAATTTGATCTTTTTGTTCAAATATAGACTATGAATATCTGACAGTAAAGTTGGTATTAGATAAAATAAGAAAATGATAATAGCAAAGTTAATACCAAATAAAGTAAGAAATACTGATATCGGTGAGATGAATTATTGGAATTCATAATTAATATTGAATAGAGTTAGAAGGAAGGAGATTGATATATAAAATGAATTGTCAAAGTTTTTTGTTAATGTAAAATGAGTTAAAAAAAGACAATAATAGTACGAGAATGAGTCGAACTTGGCAAGATTGGCATTTGGAATGCATGTGGGAGTTGAATTAACACAAGAATTGATTCATTGAAAGTAAGAATCATGAAAAACGTTTGGTGGGCTTTCAAGAAGAAAATGATGAAAATGGAAGGAAAAGAGGAGAAGAGAATTGTAAAATAATTTTTATATTTAAAAAGGTTTTTTTTAATTTTTTATTAATTTTAAATGATATGATTATTGTTAAAGGTCATATATTAAAGGATAATATGGTAATAACACAATCTGTTAACGAAGTTTGACAAGTGTTTTGGGCCAAGGTGTAACTTACTCTTTGTGATAAGGAAATAAATGTTTCTTGAGGCCAGGCATAATGGGCTTTATGCAAAAAAGAGAGCCCATAAAGACAGCCCAAGTTCACTTTTGAATATTGGTCTCGGAAAGCAAGCCCAACAATTTCCATTATGTGGTTGATTAATGCGCATGGCAGCAGACAGCAGACATATATTTTTTATAATAATGATATATATTTTGACTTGGCAGAAGTTTTGTCCTGTGGGCAATCTTTTGCGTGAAGGCACCAAAAAGATCAAATTTTTTCAAAATTTGGGAATATTGTAAGTGATTTTGCACCAAACCTTATGGTTATATGATAATCTGGTATTCTGAATTTCTAGCTAGTTAGGCTTTATACAATAAACACATCTCCGTATTCGTACTGTTGTTTCATGACAAGACATTTTTTATACACTAGAAATGTATTGTTAACACGAATTTTTGTAATCAATTAACGTACATAATTTAGGGTTTTACGTAAATTATATCATGATTGAATCGATTAGAATTCAAAGAGACTCGAATATTCATTAAAGAAACTTTTGCAAATTCGAAACTGCATAACTGCTTAGGGAGAAGATGAAAAAAATTCACGAGTTCGAGGTAACTGAGTGATTGATTACATCATCCATGATGATCACATCAAGAGTAGAACTTTGTTATTCAAATGACGCACATCTTAAACATAATGAGCGAGCATGAAGAAGACAAGAAAAGGTTTTGAATTTGATGAGTGGTGAAGACCAAGTTGAAATGAATTAACAAAGACTCTGAAAACAACTAGGCACAAGTTGGAAACGTGACATGGACTGACCGAAACATTAAGTGCCCACCGTCTTATCTGATCCTTTTGGGTGGTGACCTACAATAGCATAAAAGTATATTCATGTTAATTTCAATTTGAATGCTCCATTTGGTGGTCCATGACTGTGCTCAATGGCCAACAAAATTTGTATAGTTACCCTTCTCTGAAAGCTCCAGTTCTAGCAACTTGCTTATTCCAGAAACCTTGCGTCCAATTGAATCAACATAAACAGAACAAGCCTTCATATTCTTACGTACCAAAATTTGAACACATATAGGCGATCTCGTGCATGCATCCTTACATATTCAACAGTTTTTTTTTATTTTTTATTAGTTTTCAATTTTCTTCAGTCATATTTCTTGTTGATTCGGAAATCTGTCCCTGTTGAACGATATCGAGGTCATTTTCGAAGTCAATAAGAACCATGAACTTGCTTCAAAGACCGACTAGGGTTTCCAAGTGATATAAATAAATGGGTTTGGTGAATGATTTGAGAAACAAAATTATAAAAGTCTGAAGTAAATATAGTACCTAACCTTGGCAATATCTTATTCCACTTTACGACTTACCTACTTTGAAATTGGAGCATGATCGATGGTCACTACTTTTATAAAGAAGAAGAAGAATACATATATATATGACGATACTGAGAGATCCAATTTATGGTTTGGTTCATGCATCAGGGCAATTGTAATTAAGCTTTAACCCTAGAAATTCACCAACATAATAATTAGAGGTAGGAGATTAGACAAATAAGGGAACAGTGAGAAGACATATACAATGAATAAATTTGAATTAGATGTGGAAAAGTAACAAATTTTTTTTATAATGGAATAACGTGCAAAACTCTTGATCAGAATGCGTGATTCTCTAAAACACAATTGTATTGTACAACAGGGACATGTTATATCATACATAAAGTATTCTTTTTAATTTATTTTATTATATATTCTAACTCTATGAAAGAGAACAATAATAAAAACAAATAATTGTCAATTGCAAACAAATTGATCAAAGCTTTATTTTGCTTGGTTAAGGCCAAGGTAGGGGTGAGCAGAAAATTCGAATTGAACCAGAATCACTGGGTACTTAGCAATCTGATTCCAGTTCTAATTTGAAATCAACTTTTACGATGTCAATCCCGGTTTTATTATTTTAGGAACCAATGGTTTTAACTATAAGTTGGTAGAACCAAAACTAGAACCTAGAAACCATAATTAGGGTATCTAATTGGGTTTTTTCTTAAAACAATTTTTTTATTTTCTGATGTTTTAATATGTGATGAATTAATTATTTACTAATTTTGGATTCAAGAGGGTTCTTTAAATGATTTTCTGCTTGTGAAAATTGTAAATATATTTATAATGCAAAGTTTATTTTTTAATGGTTTTTTAAACTTTTTTTTCATCTTATGTTTTAATGTGTGATGATTTTTTAGATGATTTGATATGTAAAAATTATGTTTTAATATGTGATGAATTAGATATTTATTTGGTATGTTTCTTTTAATGAAAAAATAAGGATAGTTTTAGACTTACTTAAAATAAAACTTACTTAGGTACTCGAAATTGGAACTGGGTTCGGTTCATACATTTTTGGCAAGGTACCTATGCCCGCTTACCCCTAGGCCAAGGTTTTAAGACTTGAACTGAATGCTACAATGATTGAATTGTATAGACAATTGAACTATAATACGATATAATCTACACTGATTTAATCCTAGGAAAATTCAATAAACTAGATTTGGGATCGTGTCAGTTTAACCAACTATTTCGATCTAAGTTTAAAACAATGTATGCGGCTCAGATGATATAATTTTCCCAAAGAATATGCCATACTTCTTCTCTTTATTATCAAATATATATCCAACCAGTCCATATTCTCCCCATAATATGTGCATACCATGTGCTGCCAAACATAATCCCATGAAATCTCTCCATCTATATCTCTTTATTGAATTGTCTTGTCGCCTTTTGACTAAGCTCCAAACATTCCTTGATTAGTTTTCCTTCCTTTAATTTTCTCCTATTCAATTCCGTTTTTACAGATATATTTATTTTATTTATTTCTCTGGAAGGATTTGACCCTTTCTTTTTGCCAGTGTGAAATCGAAATCCCCAATCTAATTAATCAATTAATTAATGACACTAATAAGAAAGGTAGGAGAGGCAGGCCCCTTTATTATTTATTATCGCGTTAGGGTTTTATTGGCTGCCATTGTTAGGTGGAGGAGCGTGGCAGTTAGTAGTTTATTTCAGGTTATTCAGGTCAGTTAGGAATCTCACAAATTTTATATATATACATTTATGGACAATCATATATTATTATATATTTATATATAAACAAAGAGAAGAGAACCACTGCCACGTGATTTGCATCCCAATTCCCATACATAATAACTTCCCTGAAGAGTGACTCGGTGTTTAAAAACTTTATCTTAAGATAATAAAATAAAAACTATATTATAAATTTATATGCCATTAAGCTTTAATATGACTTGCTTAATCTTACCTGCCTTGACCATTTATATAATAATATTCTATAGAAGAAAAATAAAGAAAGGCTTCTTTATTGCTCAAACAGGTTTCTGATCTATCATTTGTAATAATTTCGACAAAAAAAAAAAAACTGTGTATAAATATTAGATCCGTGAACATTATTCTTAAGAAGATATCTATAAAAATTATGTGCACCCACGTGTACACGTGGGAGGATTATTAGAGAAAATTATCAGCTATGATCGCACGTGGGATGAGATGCTTATTATTTTTGTTGCTAAAATTATAAATTTTTGATGTTATTGTAATTATAATTGCGTTGGGATATTGACTAAATAATTGAGAATCGACAGTCAAAAGAGAATTGAGCCAATTAGATTTCAAAGTCATGCGATCTTGATCCGTAATCATTGTTAGGATTAATTTAATTAAGGATTATGTTCAAAGATGTTATTAATTGTCAAATTTAATAATATTCATAATGTTCATTTCATGAGTCAATCTTCAACAATAAAAGTTATTAACTCCGTGATTAGGATTTAGGAATAATTAGGATAAGGCAGGCCGTGTAAGTAACCTGGTGAATGAATATGATCTCAAGAGTAGATTGGAATCGTATTAAATTAAAATAATAATTAATTTAAATTTAAAATTGATAAATAATAACATTAAAAGAGAAGAATTTTAATGTAATGACATTGACAAGTCTTTCAAACTTGGGGTTAAAATTGTCCTTCAACTTAAGTTCAATTTATTTGAATTAAATATAGATGCAAATCCTTATGAGATTGATACATTATTCACTTTAATAGGTCAACCCCACTAATTATCTTATCTATTTATTATTGATTGCCCAAACTATTAATTAAATTTATATTCTGGTGCTTCTTACGTAACGATTCCCTAAAGACATTAAAAATTGTGCAATTAAGTTTCTTAATATGGGGCAAATGATATAATAATCAAAAAATAATCACGATCAAGAACTTCTTATATTAAATATTTTTGTTTTAAAATAGTCTGTTTGTATAATTTTAACAATATATAATGGGGAAAAGCTAAAAAAAACTAAATAAAATTGCATTCAGAAATGGGCATCATGTGTTCCAAAGTGTAAAGGGTAAACGACCATAGTATTGATACAAACATTTATTAGCCTTAATCATATTTAATTTACATACTTAATGGATTAGATCATCGTCTTACACTGGATTAAAGCAAGTCTTAATTGAGTGCGAAGCATGTGACTTTTCCATTGATTATGGCTAATCCCTTAATTAATAAACTAACAATCAACCTCTCATAAATAATGCTACACATAATAAAGCAACTTTCCTGATTAAAATAAGAAAGAAAATAATGAACCAATCGAAACCCTAATTTTATTCAATAATGGATTACTTTGTACAAGTGTCGTTTTAGCATAGTTGTCCCCATAATATGAAGCCACTTGGTTCATTAATGGTCGATGTCACAGCAGTGAGACGATGAGCTGTGAGGATGGACATATGACTCTTGAAACGTCAATTCTTTTACAAGTGGGATTTCAACTTTCTTCTAACTATGTTCAAGGCATATGGTTGATAATTAACTTGCTTCATTATCAGCCAAACATTAATTATATGGCTTAATTTAGTAATGAGATTAAATTGACTGATTAACAAAAAATCTTATTAGCCAATAGCCAAAGCTAGAACTAGTCAGGATCATCGTCTTTGTAGCAAGTTGATCTAAGATTGTCGATGGATGGAAGGCAACATCGATAACGATCATGTCAGCTTGTCACTTCGAACAAGTAGCTGAGAAGAGGCCCCCCAGGCACCAATTCCCTAATCTTAAGGAAATGCGTTATAATTGAATAGCTTCAGCAATAATTTACATTGTGCTGAAATGATCGATCCTCCTGCTTGATTGGATGATCGAAAGACAATTTTATAACAAGTTGCATGAATAGACATCAAACTAGTAATGCTTCTTCATGCAATAACATAAATAAAAGTTTATTCTAAAATTACTTTCAAAAATGTTGCCTGCTACTTGCAGGAAAAGTTTTTTCCAGATCGGATTTGAAATAGGTAAGGTACTGACCATTGAGTGGCTGAATTTGGACGATTTGGCAGACTGATTGATTATTATTTTGTAAGCAAGAAAGGGGTCTTTTAAAAAAAAATTGAAACAAAAATTCTTATGGAATATGACAACTCTGAAAGATCTCAGTCTGATATGATTTAAGAGAAATGGTTTGGATGATTATATATAAAGTTCATCGAGCGGCGCGGCCTCACCTACTGCCATGCAATTAATATAAATATTTCCAAATTAAGAATCTCTGCCAACAATGAAAATCTTCTTTATCATGTTTGCAAATCTAATAATCTGATTATCTTATGAGAAACACATCACTGGAATTTCATTTACATGTGCTCTCGATCCTTAGATACATCAATCTCAACCTTGGACGAATCATCTGATTACAATAATGAAGCTAGATAGGTTAATTTATAACCCTAATTCAACTATCTTTCGACCATAATCACTGCACTACTGAAATCTTATATATCTGTACGTACGAAACAACCATGAGAAGGGTTTCATAAATAATGTAACGGAAACTGGACTGGATTTATTTGGGACGAAGAAGATTATAAATTTGCACTTGTTGCTGCTATGGGTCATCCATGACATGAGGGAGGCTGAACTTTTTTGATTAAATATAAATTAATGCTCACATTATGAGTATAAAAATGTAAAAGGAAGAGGTGTCTGTAACTTTATCATTGGATGTAAGAGGCCTCTTATCATTAACTCAAGACAAAGAGAGAGCTCTTTTCTTAATTTAAGAGAGATTAAATCTTTAGATGAAAGATTTGCTTTCGAAAACTGACAATATGAACAGATATACAATGTTGTATATAATTTGGACACCTAACTTTCACTTGCTCCCCCATACAGAATATTTTTCTCCCAAAGTTTTCCCTTCTGATTTTGTTTATGCATCGTGGTTAACAATATTATATTATTATCAAGAACAAAATAAAGAGGCAATCTGTATGTTTTGTCAATGCATGTGCACTGATTTTCAATTTAAATTATGCTTTTTCTTTTTCAAATTACCATCTGGGATTGTCATTTTGTTATCAAGAGAAGAATACAAGCAAAAAGAGTCTAAATAATTTGACAAGCCAATTCTTTAGACCTCCAAGTATTTCCACAACTTTTTGGTTCATATTAAAGAGAAAGCTTAAAGGAGATTGGATAGGCATCAGGGTCAGGCATCGTTTTCGTCCTTCTTGTCTGGTGGCCCTCGACAATTTCTCCAACTGCTCCGATGAGAAACAGCTAGAAAATTAACTATAATCCAAAAATTGACTGATATATTGTTATCTAAAGTTTCGCTTAATAACAAATTATCATCTATAAAAGTATTAAAGCCAAATACTCACCTTATTGTTATAAAAAAATCAAAATATCATTTATAAAATTCAATAATATTAATATTAAAATAAAATTTAATATAAATAATATTAAAATAAATTTAAAATAATAATAATAATAATAAATTAAAAAATAAAATAAATATTTTTTAAAAATATTTTTTAAATTTTTATTAATTTTAATATTATTTTAAATTTATATTTTAATATTTTTTATAAAATTTATTTTTACTTTTAATTTAAAAAAACAAAAATACCTTTCTGACGGATGGGTATTTGACTTTTAAAATTTTGTACGAATGATAACTTATCATTAAACAAAACTTTGAGAGACGATATGTCATTCGACCTAATCCAAAAGACGACATCATTAATTGCTAGATTCTCTGATTACCTTGCCTAAATTGCCTCCGGATAAGTTAATCACAGTCTATAATTCTCGTTATTAATAATAATGCTGATTTTGATAGAAAATGTAACATTTGAGTGGCGTACATTAATTGATATCCTTTGTAAAGTTCATTTCAGTAAAGTTCTAATTATATATCTCAATTATACCCTTTCTAATTTCAACTGTTTGAGCATGATTTTTATGTGTATAGATTTTTTTTTTTCTTTTGTTGACATGACATTGAAACAAGTGAGATATTATTGAAATCATCCCCCTCTATCAACTTGTTATTATTTGCATTGCCACCTATCTCTCTTATGGAACGTGATATATATATATGAATGCTATGAATGGTATTATGACGGAATCAATTAAAATGATGGTAATAATAAATTTTAAAAGTTAATTAATGAGAAATTAGCCAAAGAACCGAAGAAGAGAAGAGAGATAATCGTTTATTTAGTTAGGAGCGTGGTGATCGCAGGAAAATGGGGTGAAAGACATAGATGGAAAGAAGAGACAAAGGCTCCTGTTATTTTACATAGAGTTCGGTACTGTTGGGGTGGTCGTTCGTGTTGTAACATGAATGGATATGAAATAAAAATTAGAAGAAAGAAGAGAAGAGAAGAGAAGAGAGAGCGTGTGGGGCTAGGTGACTACGATAAAGATTGTGGTTGAAAGGGAGTGGCAAATAGCAACGTGGGTGGGGGTCGATCGAAAGTCTAGCCTCTTTGTGGAGAAGAGGGCAAAACGCGGAGATAGATTGGAAGGACAAACAAATTAACAATTAATAAATTAAGCTAAAACCCCACTTTATATATATGTATATGTATATGTATACGTGCGTGTGCACAAGCGTGTACGTATATAAGTATGTATGTATATAAAATCTTAAGATGTTTAATAATAAATAAATTTTTAAACCATTAAAACTCTTTTAAATCATACAAATTTATTGTATTTTGGATAAAATTTGAGAGGACTATATTTGAAAAACAAATTATATAAATTATATACTTAGAAGTTAATCTCCATGCCCACATAAGCTAGTTACGAGCTAAAATATAATGTTGGTATCACAATTCTGACATCTAGATTAATTAATATTATAATACAAATATTATTACTCATAGTGTATGATTATGATTAAAAACCATTATGATAATTTTAATTCTAAATAATATATATTTTAAAAGAATTATACTTAAGAAATTATTAAATTTTAAAAATTTAAAACCATAGAAATCGTAAGCCAAAAGTTTGGCAGTTTCCAATATACGTAATCAAAATCCCATGCCTTACTAACGAAGACTTGTAAAATCTGCAAGTATTCTTATTTCTTCAACCCTTTTACTGTTCCTTGTCGCGTTTCTCTCACCATGACACTCTTTTAACTCTTATTGGTCCTTAATTTTATGATTCCATCCAATGATAGCCCCTTATACATATATAGTTGTGTAGTGTCACAAGCAAACTAAATTCTTTTTTTTTTTTTTTTTTCTTATTATTAAAATAAAATTTGAAAACCGTTTTCTAGTCTATTCTTTTCGCAAATCCACCACGTGGTATTCTCTGAGGTGGACCACGATTCATCAAACTCTATTTATACCCAATTTTTTTCTCCAAATTTCCCCAAAACTCACTCACTCACTCCCCCCCTCCACTTTCTCTTCCTCTCAATACGAAACTCTCTTTGCCTTCAAGCTGAGATAACAAGCAAAGCCTAAAGCCATGGCTGCCTCTACACTAACACCCAACTCCAGTGGTTGGGTTAAATCTAAACTTCTTCATCCTTTTGTTTATTCTTCTTCATCTTTACCATCTTCTTTAGTAGATTTGGGCTTTTCATCAAAGTCCGTCACCTTTACGAGGAAGAAGAAGAAGGAGCCCAGTAGTAGAGTTCACTGTGCTTTACACTCTCCTTCAGTCCTTCATTTCCCAAAACAGCCTTACCAGAGCCAAGTAATCCCCAAAGAAAATTCTTCAGAAAAACCCACAAAAACCCACGACCATCATCAATGGAATCTCCTTCAAAGAGCTGCAGCCATGGCGCTTGACATGGCTGAGAGCGCGTTGATCACACGCGAGCGCCAACACCCACTTCCGAAAACCGCTGACCCACGTGTCCAAATCGGCGGAAACTTTGCTCCGGTACCGGAACAACCCGTCCGTCACTGTCTCCCAGTCACCGGCTCCATCCCCAAATGCATTAAAGGCGTTTATCTCCGAAACGGCGCCAACCCTTTATTCGAGCCGGTCGCTGGACACCACCTATTTGACGGTGACGGCATGGTTCACGCCGTTAGCATTGACAACGGAAACGTAAGCTATTCCTGTCGTTTTACCGAAACACAAAGATTAGTACAAGAGAAAAAGCTTGGTCGCCCAGTGTTTCCTAAAGCCATAGGCGAATTACACGGTCACAATGGTGTAGCTCGTCTCTTATTGTTTTACGCAAGAGGACTTTTTGGCCTTGTTGATCATAAACAAGGCACTGGAGTGGCTAACGCCGGATTAGTTTATTTCAATAATCGGTTGCTCGCCATGTCAGAAGATGATCTCCCTTACCAAGTACGTATATCTCCTTCAAGAGATCTTGAAACTGTTGGAAGATACAATTTTGATGGACAATTGACTTCAACTATGATAGCTCACCCTAAAGTTGACCCAATTTCTAAAGAGCTGTTTGCTTTGAGCTATGATGTCGTTCAAAAGCCTTATCTCAAGTACTTCCGGTTCTCTCCGGATGGAAAAAAGTCATCGGACGTTGATATTCCTCTTCCAGTGCCAACCATGATGCATGATTTCGCTATCACTGAGAATTTTGTGGTGATACCGGATCAGCAGGTCGTGTTTAAGCTTCAAGAAATGATAAAGGGAGGGTCTCCGGTGATATATGACAAGAACAAGAAGTCCCAGTTTGGGATTCTGGCGAAAAATGCAACTGATGTTAAAGATATAATTTGGATTGAATCACCGGATACGTTTTGTTTCCATTTATGGAACGCTTGGGAGGAGCCGGAAACTGATGAAGTTGTTGTTATAGGATCATGCATGACACCAGCTGACTCAATTTTCAACGAATGTGGGGAGAGCTTGAAGAGTGTGTTGTCAGAAATTCGGCTGAATTTAAAAACTGGTGAGTCCACGCGCCGACCCATACTTTCTCAATCTGAACAAGTGAACTTAGAGGCTGGGATGGTGAACCGGAACCTACTAGGGAGAAAAACCCGGTTTGCTTATCTCGCCATTGCTGAGCCGTGGCCTAAGGTATCGGGTTTCGCCAAAGTAGATCTTTCAACTGGAGAAGTGAAAAAATACATTTATGGCGATAGAAAATACGGGGGAGAGCCATTTTTTCTTCCAACAGATGCCGATAATTCTGAAAATGAAGATGAGGGTTTTATTCTGGCATTTGTTCACAACCAGAAGACATGGAAGTCAGAACTCCAGATTGTGAACGCCAAGAATCTACAGCTTGAAGCTTCAGTTAAGTTACCTTCAAGAGTACCGTACGGTTTTCATGGAACGTTCGTGGAGGCAAAGGATTTGGCCAACCAGGCATAGAAGAAAGAAGAAGGTTTTTGAGAAATTACAAGGAGACTTTACCAGAGGGATTGATGCTACAGGTCCCCGGATTCTCCTATATATTAAAAACCCTAACAACCCTTTAGTTTTTGTTAGGTTTATTATTGTTATTATTATTATTATGATAGTTTCCCAAGGAACCAGCTTGTAGCTTATGGCATATAGATAGCTAGAATTCGAGCTCAGGTGGTTTCTGTTTCTTTTATAATTCTGTATTTTAAATTATTCTGTAAACGAAGGATGAGTTTGTATGAAACTTTTTCTTCTGTAGATATATATATAACATGCTTTTGCAGTTTTATGTACATGGCTTGGCCTTTGAATATGCACGCAGCTTTAAAATAAAATTGAATCTTTTTCTTATTATAATATAAATATGTCAATGAATTTTTCGCTTTCGCCAATTTCGCCTAAATTTATGTCGAAATTAACTGTTCAAATAATTTTTTAATTTGAATTTATGGTCAACTAAATGCGGTAGTGCAAGAACCCAAAATTAAAATTTAGCTGCCAAAAAATTAAATAAAAATTAAATATAAGAGAATCGACAAAGAAATAATAAAATTTAGAGATTTCAATCTAAAATTTGGGAGATTATATTGATTTTACATATACAACATTAAGGATGGATATGATTCAAGTTTGATTCGAATTTAATTTGAATGAAAATAGTTTAATTCAAGTTTATGTTTAAAATTTGTAGCTCAGGTTTCTAACTTATAAACTAAGTATTGTTATTTTATCTAATAATTGACAAATCGATATTTTGATAATTACTTGGTATAATTTAAATCAAATCAAAGGTCAGGTTCAAATATAATCAAACTATTTATCCTTCTAATTTGAGTTTAATTCAGTTTAAAAAATAAACTAATCTCTCTTACTAAAATTTGATTTGAGTTCAAATTAAACGAACTTAAATTGAATTGAACCAAAATAAGTCAATTTTCAAAACTGAACTAATTTGATTCAAGTCTAGCTCAATATAAAACTACAAAACTGTTAAAGTTAAGGGGGCTGTAATACACACATTTCATCAATGTAAAAAATAACGTTAGAATCAGATATCAAAAATCGAGTTCAAACAAATTCAAATATTCGAATTGATTTTGAGCTGAAACATGTTCAGGTCACATGCATGATCAGTTTGACAAAAGTTTTGCCACTTGTCAACTTTTGTACACATACTGTCGTTTTGCTTCTTGCAAATTATCTTCTTGAGTTAATCTTATTTGGCAAAGGATATTTTTTTAATCTTTTAACGTCATACTATTTTGGCTTGCAATTTTTGAACTCAGGAAATCAATTGGAGCACGTTTACGAAATAATACAATTAACAACTTTATTAATAATAAAAAAATTCAAATGGCCAATTATTTTCCAACCTGATTAAGACGTATTAACCAAAAGCCATACTTTAAAGACTTTATAACAAAAACAAAAAAGAAATCACCAACCCGAAATACCCACATTCCATTAAAATAAGCTTAATCTCTATTTACATTAATCATATTGATTATTGAAGTTCATAAAAACCAAAATTAAAATTTGTCCATACTAAAAATAATAATAATAACATGAAATTCACCTATCTGATTGAAATAGAAATGAGATTTGCATCGTTGGATTGTGATCCTGCTTGTCACACCAACCCACTCCCTGTATATATGGACATCTTTCTATATCATGAAACATGGCTATCAGTGAAAGCAAGAGATGCAATATCCTGGAAGGCATGGCTTTGTGTGAAAAGAAATTAAGCTGATAACCCTTGATCAATTATCGATTTATAATTGGAATATGGTTAATAATTTACATATAAAGAAAGACTTCCAAGGTGAAACTTCCCTTATGTAGAAGATGAAGATCCATTACCGATTAAATTACTTAAAAAAATAGCACGAGTTTTCTTTTTCTTTTTTGTTGTATGAGTGTGTTGTAGGTAATTTGTGTCCGATTTGCCATCGAATGCAATCTTGTCTCCTTGCAAAACACGTAGAGAATGAAAACGGCCAAGAAATATGAATCACATGACAATTATAAAGGAAGGAAGGCTTGTATGGCCATCAAGTAGAAAACGATAAATAAAAACAAAACCCTAGAAATATATACAGGGAAACATGTAATATTCTTATTTTGCCGCAAAATAAATATCAGCCATAACTTTAGAAAAAGGTGTTTTGTGGGCAATGACGGTTTAAATGGATTTTTGGGTTCTCACGCAGAGAGAGAGAGAGATGGAGAAAGAGAGGAAGCAAAAATGTCCCACTAAGCTTTATCGCAGGTTGCTCAAAAAGTCTCTATTCTCGAGAAGATCACTAGGAAAAAGACGAATAACAAACCCTACTTTATTTTTTTTTCTTTTCTTTAAAAACATTGATCCAGAATCATTTCGTAGCAATGCATGGATTGGGGAGGGCTTCATTTTCCACCGACCAGTGAATTTTCTTCTTAAATATCCATGCTAGCATTGAACAAACCTGAGTACCAAGCGCGTGATCAATACACTTGGACGGTTCATCTTATATTGATCATCTCACTTGGACTTATCATACACACTATATTAAGAGGATTTTGAAGTAGTTCTAGTCAAGATTTAACTTCAAATACTAAAATAGCAAAAGAACGCCGTTTAATAATGTTGAAAATAATATAACAACGAAGATTAAGCTAATTAATTATTAATATATATGGTAATCTTCAGAATATTGTTAAGAATAAACAATTTCCACCGTCCATTTATCATTATGAATTATTCAAATTACAAAAGATAGAGTACTCAAAGCACATATACGAACGTATTAATATTTATTTACAACATCATGCATTTTTGTTGGTTAATATTTATTGATGGAGTTAGATTTTTTTTTTTCATTCACTTTTTTATTTAATCATGTCATTTTGTATGTATATAGTATTCTTATAAGGAGTGGGGTTGTTGATGGAATTCTTAAGAAAAAATAAACTTGAATCAGCAACTGAATTCTGAAACTTCCTTTTTAACAAAGCATTCTTCAGTCTCTCATACCATGCCCTAGGAGCCTGCTTCAACCCATACAATGCTTTTACCAACTTACACACATGATCAGGTTTTTCTTGATCAACAAAACCTTGTGGTTGTGTCATATAAACTTCTTCCTGCAGCTTCCCATTTAAGAAAGCATTATTAACATCAATCTGATAAATATGCCACCTGAAAGTTACAGCTAGCACAAGCATTACCCTGATAGTAAAATGCTTAACTACAGGGCTAAAGGTTTCCATATAGTCTACCCCTGGAGTTTGCTGAAATCCCTTTGCTACAAGTCTAGCTTTCAATTTTGCAAGCTTCCATCTGCATTAAGTTTGGTCTTATAAACCCATTTATGATCAACCACATTCATCCCCTCCTGAAAAGGCACTAACTCCCAGGTTTGATTTTGTATCAGAGCCTGAAATTCTTCTTTCATTGCTTTGTACCACTTCTCATCACTCACAGCTTCTGAGACTGAACTAGGCTCTTTATAACTTCCTCCAATTAAATTGCTAGAAAAGACTCTTGATTTTGGAAGAGAACCAGTCTTCATCCTTGTTACCATAGGATGTCTTGAACCAACATACATGTTTCCACCATTCCCAATCTCTTGCCTCTCCTGAACCACTTTAGGAATTACAACTTCCAGTTTAACTTCAGGAAAAGTATCAGATGATTTAACAGTCTGAGCATGATCAATGGGATTAACACTAGTGGATGAAGACTGGATATTAGAGTTGGTAGTAACATTATCATCAAGTAACACAGGCTGAATATTTGGGTTAGGTACAACACAATCAATAGAAGTGTTTGGCTGAGAGAACATAGATTTGTAAGAAGAAGAAGCTGATGAATTTGGAATAACAGAATATAATGGTGTTGGTACAAGTTCACTCAAAACTTTACCTTTCTCATGAGTCTCAGTTCTGACCAAACCAGTTCCATTTTCCTTCTCATGCTGATTACATTTTTCAGGTATAAGATAACTATTGACACTATCTATGCTTTTTCCAGTAGGGCTTATACAGAACATGTTTATTTTTTGAAAATTTTTATCAGTTTTAAAAGGAAAATTTCCTTCATCAAAAGTGGCATTAGGTACTAAATAAATTCTTCCTTCAGCATCCATACATCTATACCCTTTATGAACCAAACTATAGCCTATGAAAACACATTTCTTAGTGTGAAAACCAAATTTATGCTTGTTATAAGATCTTAAGTAAGGAAAGCACAAACATCCAAAAGTTTTAAAGAAATTATATTCAGGTATTTTTCCAAAAACAATTTGATAAGGTGATATTTTCTCAAGAACTCCAGTAGGCAGCCTATTTATTAAAAAGACAGCAACTTGAAAAGCTAACCACCAATATTTAAAATTCATCCCTGCTTGTGATAACAAAACAAGTCCCATTTCAACTATATGCCTATGTTTCCTTTCTGCTCTCCCATTTTGTTGATGAACATAAGGACATGAATGCCTAAAATGAATCCCATGATCTTCCAAATACGACACAAAGTTTCTATACTCTCCTCCCCAATCACTTTGTACTATTTTAATTTTTCTTTCAAACTGATTTTCAACATATTTATGAAATTTTTTAAAAACCTGTACAGCTTCAGCCTTTGTTTTTAAAGGAAAAATCCATGTAAACCTGGAGTAATCATCAATAAAATGTATGTAATATTTATACCCCTCAACTGACACATAAGGTGATGGCCCCCATACATCAGTATGTATTATTTCTAAGACTCTAGATGCTCTACTATTAGTTCTAGGAAAAGAGTACTGATGTTTCTTACCATATTGACAGTCAATGCACACAAAATCTTTATTTTTATTAGAAAGACTTATATTCTGAAGCTTCAATACATCAATGACAGTTTGCTTACAGGGATGACCAAGCCTATTATGCCATTCACTAAAATTTTGTTTATTACTAAAGCAAACAATAGAATTTTGTAAACTACTATCAAATGACTTACAACTCATCCCTAGAGATAGATTGGTATAGTCTTCATAATCAGCATTTGAAGAGAAATCTTGCAACTGGTATAGCCCATCTCTAAGTACTCCTCGAAGCAGTACAGCCTTGGTTCCCTTGTCCTTCACAAGACAGCAATCAGAATCAAATTCCACTATTACATGATTATCTTTGGTTAATTTAGATATACTCAAGAGGTTTTTAGTGATTGATGGAACACAAAGTATATTTTTCAAGAATAAAGATCTGGTTGGAGAATTAGAAGACAAGAAGGTACAACCTGTGTGAGTAATAGAAAGACACTCTCCATTGCCAACCTGGAGTTGTTGTTTCCCTCCATAGTTCATTTGATGATCAAGTTGACTGGTACTGGAAGTTACATGATCTGTGGCCCCAGAATCCATATACCAGTTCAAATCTTTCACTGTTTCTGGAGTAGCAATATAACTCTGAACAGATTTCATACTATTCATCATTGCACCAACCTTCTTTGCATTACCAGGACTAAAATTATTATTATCATTTGAACTCACAGTATAAGCATACTGTGCCATTTTATTATCATTAAACTCAGCTCCTTGCATTGCATTCGAACTCTCTATCAACTCTCCTCTTATTTCTCTTTTTTCACTATCAAACCTTCTTCCACTACTTCCTGTACCAAACCCTCCTATATATGTAGCATCAAACCTGTGATAGCACTGTAAAGCAGTGTGTCCAGATTTATTACAAACCTGACAAATCACTCTTGGTCTAGGAAACATCCTACCTCTGCCTCGACCTTGAGAATACTCATTCAAACCTCTTCTAAAACTTTGTTCTGGTCTCCTATTCATATTCATTAAATTCACACCCTGTGTCACTTGATCAACCTTTAAGTTCCAGTCACCATTACCTCTTCCACCAGATCTAGTAACCACATTCACAAATCCTACATGATCATTCATATTAAAGGATGTATTCCTTAAAATTCTCTGTTCATACTTCTGTAATTCATATTTTGCTCCAGCTAAGGTAATTCCTTCAGTTATTGAATCTACCTTTGAGCTAATATGCACAACTACAGGATCAAACTCTGGACCTAGTCCATCTAGTATATAGTTGATTAAATCTGCCTCAGCCACTGGTTGACCACTAGCACTTAAAGCTTCAGCAACCTCACTCATTTTCTTTATATAATCATGCACATCTAAATCACCTTTCTTCATATACTGAAGACTGTTTTTAAGTTTCATCACTCTAACTTTTGATTCAGTAACAAAATAGTCTTCTAATTTGTTCCAAACATGACTAGCATTTTCACACTTTGACACTAAACCAAACATTGATTCCGAAATTGAAGCAACTAACCAACTCATAAGCAAATCATCATATCTCTTCCAAATACTATATTTAGGATTTGGTTGTTGAAGAAGTGTACCTGAATCATCTTTTGTAACAATACACTGAACAGGACATGCTGAAACGCCAATCAAATGATCTCTCAGATTATGAGCTCCAACAGTATATAAAACTTGAGCTCTCCAGTATCTGTAATTTTCCTCACTTAACTTCGGATTAATAGCCTGCAAATTTGACACAGGAAAATTAGTTCCTGACCAACCACCATGAACCACAGATAATCCTTCATCCGCTAATTTCTCAGGCATCATCAAGGATTCAGAAACAGAAGTCAGATTTGCCATTGACGTTAGTCGAGAGGCTCTGATACCATGAAATGAAATGAAATCAACTCACACACACACACGTAGTTCCAAGAGACAGAAAACAGAGCACTCAAGATCTTTTCTGAATAACTTCTTTTTCTCATTTTTCTTTACAAGCAAAAATAACAAAATATTTATACATGAACTGAGACATAAAAAGAGCGGGAAAAAAAAAACTAATCTGTATCCAGCTGTCACACCGATGTTAGCCGTCCGATCTGACTCACGCCGATGACATGCTCTGCCTTCAGATTTTCCTTCAAAATCAATTTTGCCCTAACCTGCAGCAACTGAAAGAAGGGAATAAACTTCAGCTCTCTGCTTTATTAAAAGCCCCGACACTAGAAGCCAAACGACGCCGTTCCTTCCTTTTCCGCAAACCGCACCGTTTCATTAAAAACATTTGACTTCCTGCTGCAATATCAGTATGCTTAACAATTTTCAAGTAATAATTATAGAATGTTTTTGCAGGTCATTTACTTGAGTTAAATTTTTTTTCATACTACTTAAGACTTACATTTTCAATCTAATTAAGTCCCAAACATAATGACCAATCTCACAATTCTTATATTAAATAAGTAAAAATTTTGATTTTAATATACTGTTTTTATTATTAGTGGAAAAATGGCATTTTTACACTTTTTATCAAAGGTCAAACGATAGCTTTCAAGGTTAAAGAGTATTTTAATAGTTTATAAAATATATAAAGATTAAAGATAATTTTCGCACACCTCTAAAATATAAACAAATTACATTTTTCTTACCAACTTTAAAAATTATTATTTAGACCTTCATTTTCAATTAAAAAAAATTAAAACTTTAATTTTTACCGATCTTAAATCTTTAATCACACTAGTTACAATTAAAATTAAAGTAGATTCACATCGGTTGCACACTCAAAATCGCATCATATGGTGGGTTTCACACCGTTCTGATTTGATCAAGTTTTAAAATTTAAGATATTTTAAAACAATAGTGAATATATATTTATTAGTATGGGAGGTAAAATGTTATTTATATATCCTTAATAAATGTTAAAATTGAAATGTATTTTTATCTTTTCAATTTATTTATTTTTAAAATTAACTAATTTCATTAATATTGTTTGAAAAATGGTGATAAAATATCATTTCATATCTTATTATTTTGGTTGAGGAACTTGTCATTTTACCCAGTTTGGGTGGAAACTTTTATCCTGTTCTGAAATTTATCATTCTCCTACTCATCAAAATATGCTTGAGTGCAAAGCAAATCTAGAAAAATGTTAATTCATCTGTATTTTTCCTTGGAAGTGTAACTTTGAGTGCATGAAAATGCGGTCACCACCAACAGAGAAATACTTTTACATATACGATTCCGGGCTTTATGATATTAAAGTTTCGGAGCAGATTGATTGGCAGCTAAAGTTCAAGAAGAAAATGGTGAGTTTTCAACGTCAAGCATTTAGAAAATTTCGGTGAAAATAGGAATTCATGTGAAAAAATCAAGAAAGAGATAAGAAAACGAGAAGGGAAGGGAGTGGACGTAATTAATTATAAAATGACGTCGAAGAAATTGGTGGCGTCAGAGTCGACAACCGCCGTCATTGGTTGGCAGGTGTCGGTTCCTCCTGACAAAAGGCTGAAATCTCAGTTGCTCAAAATATTTATAATGCATGGTTGCGGCTGACACCTTCTCGCTTCCCATGTAATAATTTCATGGCTCCAGAAACGAAGTGGAGGCCAAACGTTTCACTTTCTTTTTTTATTTTCTTTTAACTAGGGCCATGTAAATCAGGGTGGACACAAAATCTAATCAAATCTAAATCTTTTTTTTCTTAAATTTTATTTAAATAAAAATGAGAACAATTCAAATTTGTTGATTTAAAGTTAAAAATAGTATAAATTTTATTTAATTATTAAATTTGAAATTTAATTTAAATTTAAAATTCGAATTCACAACTTAAATTTTTAATAATTTAAAAATAAAATTATTTTATTCAATAATGAACTAAACGATGTCATTTTGATAATTATTTGATATGATTTATATTAAGGATTGGGTCAAACTGTAAACAAATCAAACCATCACCCAACTTGTAAGACATATCAAACTGAATTCTGTTTAACTCAAATTTGATTTGATTTAAAAAACAAATCAATCCTCTCAACACAATCTCATTTAAGTTCAATATGAATAGATTCAAATTGAGTCAAATTAAAATGAACTGATTTTCGAGATTGAGCCAACTCAATTCAGGTCTAACTCTATCCATATTTAATTTGCAGCATCTCTTCTTTGTTTCGTCAGAAGTTAGCTTTTTTAACTAGTCAAGTTTGAATTAAAAGGTTAACTTAGAAATGATTCTAAACCCAGTAATCATCCAAGTTAGTTAAGAATTATTTAATTTTTTTCCACGAGTTTCACACTTACCCCCTCTAATTTGGGTGCCCTTCTATCTGACAATCAAAGGCATTTGTTAGGAGCCACACGTTTCATTTCGTTAATTCCAATCCTCCAACCTCAAGAAAGTGGTGGAAGAAAGAAAGAAATAGAAAAATAGCCTGATCGTCGGCCAATCCTTTATATTGAAAGTAAAAATCTGTGGAGCATGACGAAGAGAATGATGCAAACTTCTACCATTGAAGCACAAACATTATAAAAATTTACAGTGCAATTTTTGTATAATTGAATATGCTCTGATAAACAATACGACATGTCAGATTATGTATATATATTTATCTTATGTCATCTTCACACTTACCACACTCCATCTCCTCTTAACGAAACATTATTCCCCAATTCCTTTACAAATCGTCAGTTGAGGCTTTCCTTTTCAGAGAGGAGGTGGGCAGTGGCCACTCTTGCTTTATGCACTTCCATTGGATGGATATGTATAGAACTTCCATTGTGATCAGAGGATAAGAAAAAATAAAACCTGGAAATTAAAAGATACCTTAATCCAAAAAATTTCTATAATCCTAAGTGGTGGGCATTGACATCATTAACACCAAGCTTAATAAAAAAAAATTTACGTGAAAGAAACCCTAAAAGTTTCCTCTCCTTGTGGTCGGTCAAACATTAACTAATATATCTATATATGTCACTAGAAAATTTTTATATTAGATCAGTTGGAGTCATATATGTTAATGGTCTATATTCTTTTGCTGTAGTTAATTTTACAAGTGGATTCGAACCTTATTGGAGTTTGACTTAATTTTTAACTAGGATTTTAGTTTAATAGTTTGATTCAAATTCTCTTCTCTAATAATGTTCTTCTCGTCGATGATTCTGATTAATATCTCTATTCGGTTTAAATTGGCTATTTAGGATTTGAACAGATGAAAGGATTCTTATAAGTCCAGTACTTAAGATTATGATTCAATTTGTCTCTTTTCTACTTTGCCCTTCTTCAGATTTTTTATGTGGGCTGATAACTGATACTTTGTTCATGTTCTTCTTGATTTTTTATTTTTTTTGGTTATATATGAATAAATTATGTTTAAAGATAAGTATTAGCAGCAGGATGACAGATCTTTTTTAGTTTGAGTTGAAGTTGCAGATTATCAATCTATCATTCTTTAGTTCCATAAAGATAGTGCCAATGGAAAGCAACAAGGCCAACATTCATAATTTAGTGTCAATATCAGCTAAAGACGATGGTCCAATTAATGCAGAAATTAATTTTGAAGTCTGCATCCTGTTACGTATGGAAGATCAGGCTGTGGACGCCCATAGCTAGAAGAGAACTGGGTCATTTTTACAGTCAAATTTGGCAGCTAGGGTTTTTTTGATCTTTACAAATGTAGTGATCATTGTTAGCAATGTTTTTTTATTTTATTTTTATATATAGTAAGAAAGACAACATAATTCAAAATGAACAGGTCATACCCTTTGTAAGAAATACTATTTAGAGTTGATAAGGAAGTATCACTATGATTCAAATTAATAATACTTAATTCAAATTTAATTTGTTTGAGTCCAAACTTCTTACCCATTTGATATATGTATGAGCCAGATTTTCAGGTTTCAAAACTCTTTCCATAATGAATTTTTAAGACTATCGACTTCAGACTCTCTGTTAAAGCATTAGCCTAAAAACTTGATGAACAATCTTTTTTTTTAAACACTTTTGAAATCCAAATTTTTGTTTAATTTGAAATTGAACTTTTCATCAAACAATTAAATCTTAGACTCCATTAACAGTTTTAATAGACAATGTTGTCAACCTTAACAAAATAAATAATATCATCAAAAAGAATTAATAATATCTTTAGAATGACAAGAAAGTCGAACTCCAACTATGCTATGAAGTTTGAACCCTGCTCGAATTTGACTAGCTTGAATTTAGGAAAGGGCATATGTCGAGGAGAGACATATGATATCAGACATTCTCCTAAGGGAGCCTCCACAACAATCGCATTTAGAAGCTAACGCAATGAAATTGAATCATTGACGCCACAAACCACCACAAACCACTGCCAAGCAGGCAGCACAACAAACGCAAATTCAAGATAGGCCACGGAAATTTCCACAGGCTCTTCATATAGGAAGAAAAATTTACGTGTCAAGAGAAAATTTGGCCGCCTATCATCTATCAAAGGCTTCCCAGATTTCGATTGGAAACATAATTGAAGTCGATTGCCATGAAATGCATTAGCTTAATTTTATGATTTAAATCCGTAACTGAGATTTATAATTTACGTTTATGTTTCAAATTTGTGACTCGTTAATAATGTGATATTGAGTTTGAGTCATTACCGTGAATAACGTGACTGAATTTACTATGGAGATAAAAATAAAACACTTTTTTATTATTAATGAATTCTCATACTGGACGATTGATTGGAGACAGCAGGAAACATATATGAAAAGCCATGCATGGCTGATAATATTGCACTTGGTCAAGCTTCATTGCTTCCAAAGTATAGCCGACATGTTTAAAGCATGTTTCTAATTATAACTTATTGCTGATTGGATCAATATATTTTTCCCAGTATTATTGCCTTATCTCTGTACAAAGATTCTGATTTCTCTTTAATTTTTTTCCCCATGTGAAGGACACAATTATTTTCGATCTTTCGTTTTCTAAGATGTACTGACTGTTCGATACCAAATCTTAGAAGATAATCGAAATCAATATCAATTTGAATTATGTATTACAGATTTAATTCAAATTTGAGTTTGAGTCAATCCTGTATTTGGATCGGGCAGGATAAAATCATAAACTATATGCATCAATCTTTTCGCAAATCTACAGATCCCATCGGGTTTCACATGGGTCAATCGAGACAAATCATATCTTGAAAGATTTGTGCTCTGAAAGATATTTAGAACACAAACTATAAGGAAGAATTAATGCGATTAGTCTTAATAATTATTAATTAAGATGATTAATTACGTTGCTGAAGTTGATTAATAAGTCTACTACCCCACTCTCTGATACCGTCCAGGACCACGTCAACCGCCGCCGCAGCCAGTTGTAAAGTGGTTGCAACTTGTAGGAAACAAGTCACATGGCGAAGAAAATGGTGCAAAAGGACTCGTTGGTGCTTGTTTAAGGCTGAAAGTAAAATTGATCTCACTTGTTTTGATTTAAAAAGATTTTTGTTGTGTTTACAGAATAAAAGTACATGTGCAATTAGAAACGCTGCTTTAAAACCAAGATTGGCCCGGATTGGTTGGTCATGCTGAGCCTCCTTCACCACCAGCCATTTGGTCATCCAACAGTTCCATGTATGAATACCAAAATGGTAAAAGCAACCAAAAATTATTGGGTTTTGGTTGGGTGCTTTTGGACTTTGGAATAGCTTGGGTTGGAATTGCATGTGATGGCACAAAACCTTTTGTGATTTCATGAATCTGATAAATCTGACTTATTTAAACCTAAGATAATACTCGATTAAGTTGAAATTGCATCCAATGGGCTCTAGGGCACAAAGTCTTTCGTAATTTCATGAATCTGATGAATTTGACTCATTTTAACTAAATATTAGACTGGATTAAGTTAAAATTGCATCTGATGGGCTTTAGGGCATAAACTTTTTTGTAATTTCATGAACCTGATAAATCTAACTCATTTAAATCAAAGATTAGACTCAATTAAGTTTAACCTAATAATCATTAGAGTTAGATTCGAATTAAATTGTTTGAACTCAAATCGAGTAAATCAAATTTAAACTAAAGATTAAACTCAATTTTATAAAATAAATCAACCTCAAATTTTTTCAAATTAAATTTGAAATTATATTATTTCCGGATAATGCAAAACTGAGATAAGAAATGTGATTAGTGAGATATAAAACGTGATTACTCCTATTATATAAATAATACTTCATAAGATTCTCTCATAAGGTGGTGTTCTATTTAAAACCTTATGTGGATCAATGTTCTAACCTAACTCATAATATATTGATGTAATTGCCGTTTGGTTGTTAAGTTTAGTGGTTGAACCCGAAAAACAGGTGTAACATCCGAGCGTCTCTAAAAGGAGGGATATGTTGTTATCAGGGGTGACTTCAAATTGACCTGAATTCAAATAAAGATTAATTCAAATTTTGTTTGAATTTAAAACGGCCAGCTCGGGTGTGAGCTTGGCCCGATCGGTTGAATCCTGCAAAATCAGAAAGAAACACCGCTGTCCTAGCAGCAGCAGCAAGCAACAAGCAAGCATTGACAGGAAAGTTACCAGGACACAAATCTTCATATCAGAGAGAAATTTGAAAAGACAGGACCTAGAAAATTATACTATAATATTATAAATGTTCATGTTGGCTCATCAAACGTAAATAACTATAATCTGAAAATACCATTTAGCATTCCACCTTCTTCCAGTAGCAACATATTTGTCCAATTACATTGAATAAAAATAAGACCACCAAATTTAATTCACATTTGCATGTTTTGACAACAAAAATTGCTACCAAACTCAGATTAAATAAAGAAACCAGAAAAAATGGAAAGGACAAAAATATGCATAAAGAGTAGGCAAAGTTACCACAATCGCAACTATGCCATAGCTACTGCAGCTATTGGCATAATTGCTCAACTGCTGTCACAATCTGAGCAGGCTGAACAACAGTCCATTCCTCCAATGTTCCAGCATATGGAGTTGGAACATCTTGAGAAGACAGGCATACAATAGGTGCATCCAAGTAATCATGGAAATTCTCAGTAATTGCTGCAGTTAAACTAGCACCAATTCCACCAGTCCGCATGCACTCCTCCACAATCAACACACGATGTGTCTTTTTAATAGAATTTCCAATGGTGTAAAGATCAAATGGTTTCAATGACCTGATATCAATAACTTCAGGATCGTACCCCTTGTTAACCAAGGTTTTGGCAGCCTGCATCACATGATACCTCATTCGGGAATAGGTAAGGATAGTGACATGCTCCCCAGGCCTAACCATTTCAGCTTCCTCAAGATTACAAATGTATTCTTCATCTGGAATCCTCTCCTTGAGGTTGTAAAGCAAAACGTGCTCAAAAAGTATCACTGGGTTATCACTTCGAATTGCAGCTTTCATCAAGCCCTTGGCATTATATGGAGTTGAGCATGCTACCATTTGAATTCCTGGGATTGATTGAAAATATGACTCAAGGCGTTGAGAGTGCTCAGCTCCAAGTTGTCGACCAACTCCACCAGGTCCACGAATAACAACTGGAATTTTGAACTGACCACCTGAAGTATAGTGAAGCATTCCACAATTGTTGGAGATCTGGTTAAATGCCAAAAGAAGAAATCCCATGTTCATTCCCTCAATAATTGGCCTCAGGCCAGTCATGGCAGCTCCTATGCCCATACCGGTGAAGGAATTCTCAGCAATAGGAGTGTCAAGAACCCTGAGATCCCCATACTTGTTAGCAAGACCTTTTGTCACTTTGTACGAGCCTCCATAGTGACCCACATCTTCACCCATCACGCAGACACTCAGATCTCTGTCCATTTCCTCTTCCAAGCCCTCTCGTAAAGCTTCAAAAAGTAAGAGCTCATGCCTGAGAAACGTTGAAACCATTTCACTGTTATAAATTAGTAATTAGTGGAAGATAATTGCTATAACAAATAATCTCAACTTAATTCCATTTGGCCAATTTGAAACAGTTGAAAAGCCAATTTAGTTGTTGCTTAACTAGACTCTTTGATACAAAGATAACTCCAAAGCTATTGCAAGCACTTGTATATTATCACTTTAACATTTTATCTAGTAAATCAAAGTCCATTTAAGGATAAACTTTGGACCATGTACAGAGGCAACATATTTTAACAAAGAGATGAGAAACACCAGAGCAGCAGGTTCAGAAGCGTCATTATTCTACACCTAACAGGAAAGATACATCAACTAAAATGTATTAGATCATATCCAAGAAACTGACTTTCAAGGAACACCATAAAAGTGAATTTGGCATAACAGAGTGCCCATGTTAAGCTACCTAACAAGACAAGATTAATAATCCTTGCTCCAACAATTAATCTAACTTGCAAACTGTAACTAAACACATTGAGAACCTTGAGTTCTGGTTGTCCATGTTTGAGGAGCACATTTTCAAGATATAATTTTCATTGTTGAGTTACAATTTAAATTTTAAGTTTATTATTTTATTTATATAACTGATTGATTCTTTTCAATAAAAATTCAATTAGTAATCAGAAATACTATTCAAATATTTTAATTAGTTAATAATATAAAATTCCATAGCCAATAGTAAAATTAATTGAGGTACTATAAAAAAACATTAAAAAGTTTTTAAAGAAAAATTAAATATTGATCAACATTAATCTAAATTGGATTTCATTAGTTCAGGGGTATATATATGCTAATACAGTAATCCAATTCTGGTCATGCCTGCCAAACATGCCTCATAAATTCTAACGTACAATCTCTATGTCGATAAAAATTCTCACTCTTTATGAATGGTGATTAAGTAACAAAAAAATTAGAGATAACCAGCTGGCATTAAATTTTGAAATAAAAGCATACATACACGAGCATTTAAGTATTAAATCAATCCAGAGTTATTTTAACCAGTAACCAAAGCTAAAAAACTTGAGTTAAAAAGAAAGATAAGTACCCGGGCTTCGAGGCCGAAGTAGAAGCCGCCGCAGAATCAGGTTTAGTCTATAAATTCAAGAGCATGAACAAATTCAGCAACAAAGAGTAGAAGATTAAAGAGAAAACAAAACTTAAAGATTAATGATTACTTACTGCAACTGCATTAGTGATCAACTTTTGAGCCTTCTGACATCTCGAGCTCGAAACAAAATTCGCGCTTCCATCAGATCTGACGACGACGAAGCTCGCTTTTCTTCCTAATTCAATTACAAAAAAGCAAAAAAATCGTATTCAAAATCCTAGTTTAAAACGAATCTAATTGAGTATATGTCGGCAACGAACCTGAGAGATATCTGCGAGAAGGAAGCAGAAGCTTCTTAGAATCGAAGCAATTGGATGGTGATAAAGCAGTGGCAGCCCCTATTCCGTGGAAAATCGCGGCCATTGTATTCAAAGAAAATACAGAGAGCAGCTTTTAGACTGCAAGGAAGAAGGAAAGACAGTGGTTCAAATTTATATTAAAAAACGAAAGGAAAATGAGCGGAGAAATTGAGGCGAGTTTGTGTTTGTGGGCTCTTTCACGTTGCAATCGTAGCCTTTTTTCGGCGATTTAATTGAAGAAGCCAGTGAACTACCACCTGTTAACAGCCCTAAAACATTGTTTCCATCGCCGTCCGTCTAATTAATCGCTGGCAAATTGGCAGCAGCCACGTCAGAAGTTATAAGGGTGATTATGTCAATTCAAGTGAGCTTTTTTCGGTACTGAATTACGAAATTGCCCTAAGCGGGGAAAACGCATAAGGTCTTAGGTCTGCAGCTTTTTCGGGTCATGGATTATGGATCGTTGGTGACCCACCTGGACCAACCCTAAATACTGTATTAGGGAATTATCTAATGCATTTGGCTCTACCGAACTCAAAGTAGAGCTTAATTGAACCATGGCACGTATCACGGAGGATTAGAATTTTGATATTGTGTTGCTCGTGTTAAATCAATGATTCACATATTATGAAAATAAATTAATATATCTGTATCATACTCTTAGCCTTGGTCCATTTACATCTAATTATTAAAGCTACGAATACAGTATCAAATTAGTTATCAATGCCCATGGGAAATCCAGTCCAATTCAATTTATTCATTAGCCCAATCCGACTCCTACTGTATGTCTAGCCTCTTCGGCCAGTTCAAAACGCTCAAACGGTCGCGTCGAAACGACACAAGCAATGGAAGCGCTCTATCTCTTGTGCTCAATCCTCTCCACATTTTTGACTTCTCTGGCTCTCTCCCTCCTCCTTCCCTTCCGCACGCTCTTCCATTGCCTCTATCTGCCACGTGCGTCTCCTTCGTCATCCACTGCCTCCTCAGACTCGGTTTCTCTCTACGAAGGCACCGTGTGGCACGAGCGCCGTCGCCCTGTCCGCCACTCTTTCAAGTATCCCGTGCGTTACGCGCTCTTCGACCTTGACCATGCCTTCCGCGCGCCGCCTGACCATCTCTCCGCTGGAGAAGCTCGCCGAGCCGCTGAGACTAATGGACCAGTGTACATTTTCAAATACTATTCTTTTGTACTAACGCGTGAATTACTTTCTTACTCACCTGAATTAACGGTTTTCATATTTTGCTATCGTGAATTATCAAACTAGTAAAACATGTTAGTTACATATAAAAAACTTTTATCAGTAAAAACTTGTAGATTTCTGTTTATTTTCAACGAAATTGAAGCAGCATTTGAATTTGCATTTCTTTTCGGCGATGCTTATTGTTTTCAGTGTTATGTTTGGATTAGAATTTAAAAGACAGATACAAACATTTTTCTTGCTTGTGTGCCTGTGTGTGAAAATAAATATATATGGTGGTCCAAGTTTAAAAAATTTGAACTCAGGAAACAATTTTTTGGATATGAAAAATATTGAGGTCAACACAGATTTTGGATTATATTTTATTTTTAAAAGTTATTTTCCGGTAACAAATCAAACCATACAAGTGTTTTAAACAATTTGATATTGTGCAGTTTACTTTTAACAATACCTCGTAGTGTGGGATATGAACAAAATCCTTTGAGTTTGTACTACTGCTATGAAGTGGAAGGCTCCACTCAGTGTTTGAAGAAATGCATTGCTGAGGTATGTAAATTATGTGCTTCGTTAGCCATCCATTTAATAAATCAAGCGTACTATGTTGCTGCATCTTCTTTATTTTGATTTTATTCTAATTTTCAATCTAAATGATAACTGAAGCTGGAAGGTTTTTGCCGATGGTAATTGCGGTTTCTCTTCTTCTAGGTAACTAATACACCATGGGGCGAAAGAGTATCGTTTGTTTTTAATCCCAATTCTGATTTGGTGGCTAAACCATTACATGTCAGTCCTTTCATGGTAGGTTCAATATTACATGTTTTATGCATTTGATATATACTTTATTGATAAATATTTCATATAATATTTGGACTTTTGCTTATCTAATTGTTTTTCTTGCATTCTTTTGAATATGCGATGTCAGATGACACATGGTTACACTATATATTTGTATATGCTCTGGAATGCTATAAGCTGTTCTTTTTTAAAGTTAACTTATTCTTTCAATGCTTTCTCAAAGAAAGAATGTAAGTATCCTATAAGCTGTTGGTTTGATGAAAGGAAAGGAAGGTAAAAAATGTGTTTTCTTGTCATAATTATATGACCAGAAAATTTTGAATGAACTGGAAGCGTTGGTTGATAAGATTTACTGGTAGTTAATGCTTAAAAGATGGGATTTGGTGGCTGATATTGAACATATTGTATTAAAGTTTAAAGGGGATAAGAATTCTGGCACTGAGGAATCAGGTTGCATTTCTGGGTATCCACTAAATTGAGGATTTTACTGATGCTTTTGATGAGCTAGTTAACAGAAACAGGTAAAGATAATATATGGAAAATTAGGGCTTTAATGGGATGAAAGAAGAGTTTGTTTGAGTTGCAATATAGAGAAACAAGCCTTCCAGACTGTGAGTGGTATCACAACAGTAAAATAGGAGCAATAGGTATGAGTTTTGTTTGATGAAGGGATTAAAGGCGGCCGCAGAATAGAGAAATGCTGCTGTGATGTTGTGAAAAACTAAAAGATAATTATACTGAACTTCAAGTCTTATTCTCCAATGAATGACTAACATGAAGAAAAATAAATGGCATCATCATGTATTTTATGTGGTTAAATTGATTGGTTAATGAAAAACACAAGAAATTCCCTCATAGTAGTGCTTGCAAATGGTTCACATATATAATGAGTGATACTAAGTTTCTTTGTCCAGATTTATATTTGTTTTGATTTCGAGATGTATAAATCAAGAGAAAAGATACAAGTGTTAGTTAATTGAAATATAGTAATATCCTATTTAGAAATTTATGAGTAATGCAAGATTCATGCCTTTTGGAAAGGCATGCTTCGTTGACATTTCATATCTGGGAGTTTCATATATCATGCACAATGTAACATGATTATGTTATTCTTTCTTACACAAAAGAGATTCTAAGCAGCAATAATTTCCACAAAAATTTCAGGATATGCTGGGTAATTGGAACATCAGGGCTAATTCTCCTGGAGAGAATTTAAATGTATCAATTTCAGTCCAGCATCCTCAGCTTGGTGACTATTTTGTAGCTACCTTGAGAGCCAAAAGGGTTTCCTCAGTAATGGTGTCTGATCATTCCATGTTCTTCTGGTTAATGCCTCATAAGGTTGCACTATGGATATATTGGCATGTAAGTCCAAATGAAAGGTTGTTAAACAACACATTTTATATATAAATTTCTAAAAAGTGAGCGAATATGGATGCACATTTTACAAGTTTGGGACCTGTAAAATGCACTTGTTGTCCTTTTTATCAATTATACTTCATCTCAACATTTGTTTAGTTGATTCCTCACTATCTGATATCATGCATATTGTTTAGTGAACACTTCAATTGAAATACATTTCCATATGCTTCAAATTCAATTAATTTTTCAGCTGTTTTTGACATGTTTTTCTAGGCATTCAAGCTATGGTGGAAAAATGTGTCATTTATCCAACATCCCAGGTATACTAATCCAGAGTATAGGAAAGAAGCTTTGATACGTGATCAGAAACTTCAGTGCTGTGCAGCTGTTGGAGGCTTTAATGATAATTATTTGCAAGTTGAAGGAAGTGATCTGAGATATCAGGCTAACTGGAATATTGGGGATCGCTGGTTTGCATGGAGAGATGCTAAGTGGCCTTGGTCTTGAGTATTATAGGTAAAGCTTTTTATTAGGAGATGTTTTTTCTTATACTTCCAATGTGTATATACCAATTTATGAGAAGTGGCCGTTGTCTTTGGTTTGCAATAAATATTTTAAGAGTGGATGGTATTTTCCCATTTGAAGTGAAGTTACTAAGCTCCCTTTTTTTCTTTAATACAACAAGTAAATGCTAATCCTTTCTAATGACGGAATTTGATCCCATATCAAAATTTCAATTTTTTCATTTACTTGGGTGTATTTGTAGACTTGATAGAGATGCTTCAATGGCAAACGCATATCAAACAATGTCATCCTGTGAAGCACAGATGTAGCTGTACAGGCAACTGTTTACACCTATATTTCCCCTTTTTTTCATTTTCATCTTGAACATGTGTATTTGTTTATTTTACCTGTTTTAATTGATTTGGTTTAACCAACTTTCATCTTTTAGTTAGGGAAAATATGATCCTGGGGGTGGTTCTACTTTGATCGCAGCACTATTTGCACGGGAATTTGTTCCAATATATTTATGGTAAAACAAGTACGAGGTCTATATAAGTTATAAAATATTTAAGGCCAAAGGACAATTTCCCACCCATAGTTTGAGGCGGTGACAGAGTCCCACCTGCTGAAATTGAAAAGCCCAGTCTTCCACCCGTCAACCATTTTTTTATTTTTATTTTATTGAAATGACTTAATTACCCTTTTAAAAATTAAAAATTTATAATAAAAATATAAAATAATTTTTAAATATAAATATTTTCAAAAAATATTAAAAAAAATTTTAAAAAAATTTTGAAATTAAAAAAATAGAAGCAGCCACCGCTGCCGGTACCGACGGCGGTGGCCGCCCAAAAGAGAACCAGGTGGCCATTTTCGATCACTTGGTTCCAAGCCTCCCCATTCGGTGGAGGGGGTCAAATCGGCCGCCTCCAGTTTTGGAGGAGGCGGCCAGATCTGGCCGCCTC
>JAJEJH010000140.1:129255-192150 GCA_026122585.1 Anacardium occidentale
AAACTGGAGGCGACCGATTTGGCCACCTCCACCGATCGGGGAGGCCTGGAATCAGGTGGCCGGAAATGGCCACCTGGTTCTCTTTTAGGCGGCCACCACCACCGGTGTCGGCGGCGGTGGCTGCTTCTATTTTTTAATTTCAAAATTTTTTAAACATTTTTTTTAATTTTTTAAATATTTTATATTTAAATAAAATTTATTTTATTAATTTATAAAATTTTAATATTAAAAAGACAAAAATACCCCTGATTATTACTATGCATATATTATTTTTAATATTAAAAATAGTTGACGGGTGAGAGACTGGGCTTTTCAATTTCAACGGGTGGGACTTTGTCCCCGCCTCAAACTATGGGTGGGACATTGTCCTTTGGCCAATATTTAAACGTGTCTTTGTTGTTTGACTACTTCTACAGCATCGTTCCTTTTAAACATAAATGAGAGTGATAGAAAACTGTACTTGGAAGCTTGATTTATTGCATTTTTGCTATAATAGTGTAACTGTTGGGGGCATTCAATTTCTGGACAACAAGTATTGATGTTATAAATCAGTCCTTCTCCACTATAGAGAGTTTAAGGCTCAACCACTAATTGAATGCCATGTATGCAATATTTGGTGATACCTGACAAGTCTTTAAATAAAGATGAAAATTGCTTTTGCTGAGGGACTACAGATAATTAAGCCATTGGATTAGCTAGTATAGACTTTCAGGTGATAAAAAACTTCCCTTAGCTGACAGTTGTGATGATAATTTTCTTGTGTTTTTAGGCCTTGCTTGTGGATCTGCAGTAGTGTTTTCTCAGTCTGCAGTATGCGGTGGAGCAGTGAAATGTAACTATCTAATTACCTTATTTGTTAAGATAGTAGAGTAAATTTTGATGGTGAGTCTCATTCATATATATGCATAAATGTGTATGGTTTGCTTGGATATGTGCTTACCATACATGCTTCTCTAATCCATGTGGCCATTCCAATTGTTATTATTATTTTTCATATTTTGGTTGTCTCTATAGGGTGATACTGGCTTACCGGCTTAAGGTAAGGACATCGGAAAAAGCTTGACCTTGCCTTGATCTAAGGGTTGTCACATGGGGTACGTTGCCCCCTCAGAGCATCTCAGATTCCTGTCTCCATTTAAAGAGAACCTGCTCTTGGTAAAGTTGCCCATCATTTAACACCTGTACCTTCAGCACATGGGTTTGCGCTATCTCGTGAACTTCTGTGTTATCATTTATCACGGGTGTTAAACCGTAAATAAATAGTAGTAAACTTCGGCAATTACCAACATTGCACTGAGCCCGAGGATCATATTTGAATTTGAGTTATGAGCAAATATCAAATCGATTTAAGATGAACGATTGACTACCAAGTTAGACAAAGTTAAATACTGTTCAATTTGAATTTGATTGGTTACCAACTAAACTTAGAATTTTGATTTGATCTTAATTTGAATTTAATTTATACAAACTTGAGTTGAGTTTCACCTCGGGAGCCAGTTCAGCTGGGGTCAGCTCTAGTTCTCCAAGACTCCGGTAATTTGACAAAACTTCAATATACCAGTTTCTTTAATTTTATTGCCTAAAATATTAGCAATTGCGTCTTCTTTCGACTACTGTTCTTTGTGTCAGCAGGTACTTGTTGCACCCTGATGCGACTCACGCATCACGAGCACCCATCGAGCAGTGCCGAAACCACATAATGATGCTTGCTATAATGGTGAGACCCTACCCATATGAAATCATAACTGTCCAACTTCCCGCATGACATGAGAGACAACAGCACATTGTTTCAGGTTTCAACTGTGCTTCTAAACTGGTGGGTTTGGTATTTATCTAGTGTCGGTGCAATGCAAGACATGGATGGATCTGATCTGAGTTTAATGGTCTACATTTCTCTTGTTAGGTAAATTACCTACCATTATGATATGATGAACCCCATGAGCTGCAATATGCTATGTTCAATTTTTCTTGACATCTATGAAAGATCCCTTCTTTTCATGCATGAAATCTGATAGCATATGACATATGGGCAATGCCTAATTTCCTTTTTCGCAATATGGTTTTGCGTCATACGGCATTCATTTAGTGAAGTTGGCTGGATCCTGATTTTCCTGTTTCTCTTTGTGTTTGTCCACGCAGCTTGCCTTGTGATTTATATGCTGAATTTATTGGTATTGAATTTTCACGTTTAGAAAGAGGTAGCTTGGGGGACTGAACCCAACTATTATTTATTTCGTTTTTGCCTCTTTCTTTTGTTTTTTTTCAGGTCGAGCGATCATCAAACTCTTCTAACTATTTCAGGTAATTTTCGCTCATATCCAGTTCAGCTATACAAATACTGGAGTAAATTATTTTTCCCACTCGTGGTTTGGTCCCACCCAAATCAAACCCCCATGTGAATATAATATATGAAAAATATTATAAGAGTAAAATAATAAGTTTTATCATCTCAAGATTCTGAAAATTTTAAAAAGAATAAATTTTTATAAATCTCACTTTTAATTTTAAATATGATTGTTTTGATATTTTTATAAGCTTAAAAACTTCTAATTTAATAATAAAATTTGGAAACACTAACCCTAACTACCTTCACACCGACAATAACTCGTTCGTTTATTTTATCAACAAATTCACGATTAACATAATTTTACTATTATTATAATCTCATTGGTTTTTTTTTTTAATCAGTGAACTCATCATTGTTATGATCTTATTATTTCTACTCATATCTAGTGTTTTGGTGTTAATCAACTTGTTAAAGAAAATGTCATAAACTCATCGTTTTTGCTTGTTGATATAGGGATTTCATTGTTTTTGTTTGTCAACTTATAAATTTTATCGAACCGTTAATTTATCGACATTCTAACACTATAGAAGATTGTGGAGGCCAATTAATACAGCTAAGAAGAAAAGGGTGAAAATGACAAAAATGAGAAAGAAGAGAGTTTTTTTAAAAATTAGATAGTAAAATACTAAGAGATACAGAATAAGGGAGAAAAAGGTCTTTAACCCAAACCTATGGCGGGAATATGTATTTCACTGGAACTGGAAAGACCCGCGGTTCTTAGGGATGTCGACAGAGACGGGAATGATTTAAAACACTTTATAACGTTTTCTTCGGAAAACACCAGTGAAGCGTTTTTGAAAAAGTAGTTTCATATTGGAAACGCTTTTTGAAAAGCAGTTATGTTTTCAAACTGAATTAATTGCCCGTACTGTTTCTTGTTGTTGCCCGATGCGTGCGGCAATTTGCTAGCCGTAAGCGGCAATCTTTACACATTCTCCATATATTCATCATATTAAGAAGGCTAAAGTACTAATTCCCACCCATAGTTTGAGGTGGGTAAATCCACCCTCCAAGTTTCAAAAACTCATCTTCCACCCTTGAAACTATTTTTAATAGTTTTTATAATAAAATTACTATAATACCCTTTTAAAAAATAAAAATTTATAAATAAAATATAAAATAATTTTTTAAATAATTTCAAAAAATATTTAAAAATTTAAAAAATATATTTAAAAAATTTTAAATTTTATAAATAAAGCAGTCACCACCATTGGTATCGGTGGCAGTGGTCGTCACTAACGAAGTCAAGTGGTCGTTTTCGACCACCTGGTTTTAAGGGAGGTCAGATAGAGACAATTAAATCTGACCGTCTCCAGATTTGATAGAGGCGACCAGAAACAAATACAAAAAATGACCGATAAAACCAAGATTGGCCGTTTGCGGCATTTTTCTCTGACAGAAACGGTCATCTCCCCCAAATCTAAAAATAACTAGATATGGTCATTTTTATCGAATTGAGAGACCAGATCTGACCTCTCCTGAAACTAGATAGTCAGAAAAGACCACTTGACTCATTATCTGTGGCCACCACCACCGGCATTGGTGGCGGTGGTTGCTTTATTTTTTTTAATTTTTAAATATATTAGTATATTTTTAAAATCTTTTAAAAAGTTTTAATATTTTATATTTATATAAAATTTATTTTATTATTTTAATCTTAAAAGGGAAAAAAAAAAAACCATTGAATTGTTATTATTTATTAATATATTTAATAATAAATCTGATTAGAGGGTGGAAGATGGGTTTTTGAAAACTTGGGGGTGGCAGTTCCACGTCAAACTATGGGTGGGAATTAGTTCTTTGGCCTATTAAGAATTGGGGGCTGTAGATGTGAATCACTTTTGAAAATAACCATCAAGCCTAATAAAGCTAAAATATTCTATCGGACAGAATAATTAAATGTTGGAAAGACAAATTTCTATTTTGTAGTATAATAAAAAGGACATTAATTTCTGATTGGATAGAATCTATTGGCTTTTAAATTTATCCATAATAAATTATTTTTTAGTTTAAATTTGTCAAGTTTAAATTTAGGATAAACTTTTATTAAATTTATTTAATCAAATTCGAATCGATCAATATTTAATTTAGCTCATTTATGCCGTAGCATGTGTTCAGAAATTAACTTAGTATTTATGTAATGTTATAAATCAATGTTCCATTTCAACATAATAGAACGAATGATTCAATTTGCAAACATATAAAAATTAGATGCATTGAACCATGTCTCTCTAATTCTTCATAATTTGAATAGAAGCACTTTAATTATCTCTCTAATTCTTCATAATTAGAATACGAGCACTTTCATTTTATGCCCTGTCCTACAATGACACGTGGTGGCTCTAGAAAGGCGGCACGCTGTCAACTAACCCAATATCCTCACGTTTTTAATGCAATATCTGCATTTCTTCTATTCTCACTTTATCTGACGGTTTGGGTTTTCTTTTATTTCGTAACAAATTAGGTGTACGGGCGGTGATACCCTCCAATTAATTTAATATAAATCCTGAATTTAAACTCAAATTAAGTTTAAATTAATAATTAACATATTTTTATAAAAATTAATATAATTTAAATTGATTTGAAGTTAATTCAAATCAAATTTAATTTAAAGTTATTTTATACTCGAATTTAAAATTTAATTTATTTTTAACTTATTTTTTAAATTTAAATTAATATCAAACTAAGTTTTGTTCATACTAAATGTTATGAAAACTTTAATTTTAATTATAAATCACATGATTAATCACCTTTTTTATCGTAATTGTGCATTTATGGCACAACAATATTATAGATTTAAAATCAAAACTTAAAATTATTTAGGTAATTAAAAGAATTTTAATCTCCACATTTTTCTTTTTTCTTTTTTTAATTGCCACTTGTACGAAAGATTTGCGTCGAAAGAGCTATGTTAACAGTTTTGACTTTTTAGACAAGCCGCAATCACATGACTGCCTTCGGTCTAATTCTGAGCTGTCGTGGCACAATAAAAACCACGTGTACGAAAAAAATTATTACTCACATGCTCTAATTGATTACTATTTAGAAATTATAAAAAATTGTTTTACTTGCTGCTCTCCCGCAACCCATCTTTATTCCTTTCTCGATTTCCACGAAATAATTTTTTAAAATGGATAATAATAAATAATATATTTCATTTTTTGCAAAATGTCTCTATTATTATATTGTGTTTGACTGAGCATTATTATATTTTTTTAATCATGAAAAATAAGATTAAAGATAGACATCTATCTCACTTAACAAATTTTATTATTTTTAAACGAAATTATGTACATTTATAATAAATATTAATTTAAATATTAATAACAAAATATTATTAGATAATTAATTATTATTTGATTATATGGTTGAAAACTAATTTATAAATTTGAATAAAAAGTATTTAAAACATATTATATAAACATGGTTGAAAATAAAAGTGAAAATATTAATAATTTAATAATACCTGATGAATGGATATAAGAAGGACAGCGTTCATGTTGGCTTCTTATTGTCAACAGAGCGCAAAACACATGTCGGCCTTGTCGTTTTAATGACCGCAATTTCGCGTTCCATACCACGTCGTTTTGAATATTGGGAAGACTGTCTCTGGCCGCCCCATTTTCTAACCGACATTGTCGAAATTAATGTAAATTATTAACTGAGATTTTTATTTTAATACTCTTTTTATTTTTGCGTGTTTCACATAATGTTTTTATAATTACAATTTTATCCTTTATGGAAATTACTGTATAAAGACATGAAGATACTTTATGCATAAATCCAACTAAAATTAATCTGTTTCGTTCTCTGTATTATAAATATTATTAGAAACTCGACATAAAATGAATTTGAAGATAAAATTATCAGAATAAATTGGAAAACATTTAAATATTATTATCAAGACTACAAAAGTTAATTAAAATCGAATCAATCGATTTAATCAATTTAATTAAAAATACTATTAAATCACAATTCAAACTAAAAATTGTTTCGGATCACAAATAAATATCAAATGAATCACGAGGATAAGTCTTTGATAATGACAAATTCAACATTACGAATAGTTAAAAATGATAAAATTTTTAAAGAAAAAATTAATCTAAAATAGAATTAAAAATAATTAAATCAATACTAAAATAAGATATAAAAGAGAAAGTTAAGTGTATGATGAAGTCAAACTTGACAATATCTTGTTTGAAAAGAGTTAAAAATAATGTAATTGACGATGATAGAGATCGTCAAATAGAATAATGATAGTTACAATTTGTATCATTCTCGATTAGAATTTTTTAAAATTTTTTAATTTCTTTTATATTTATAAAAGTATCATTTTAGTCTTTTTATAAAATAAAAAAACAAAATAATTTTTAAATTTCTATCAATTTCACCCCTAAACGAAATTAAAAGACAAAATTATACCCAAATAGTTTATTAATTTTGTCATACAAAACCGATCTTTCATTTAGTTAATGCCCAATATGAATGCCAAATCCATGAATAGAATAAAGAGAGCCCTAATGAAGACACAAAGAAACACATGTCCCCTAAAGCAAGCACGTGGTAGAAAGATTAAAATCACGAGGAACCAAACATCTTAAAATTAAAAAAGCAAGTTCCACGTGCCGTAATTAAAAGAAAGTTTCTCGTGTCCCATTTTCCTGACCTTCCCTAAACTTCAATCTCCATATATAACTCTCCCTCTTCTCAATTCTCTCTTCAGTTTTCCACTTTCACACATCCCTGTTTGTATAAACACTTCATCAGTTTTAATAAAATGGCCTTGAAGATAAAGCGAAACTGCAACTTGGAACTTTGCCTTCTCCCTTCTTCTTTCTCCGCTTCCGCCAGCGACTACGGCCACTCCCACAACCCCTACCACCATCAAAACATGTAAGCTCACTGATCTCTCTCTCTCTCTCTTTCTGTATAATATATGTATTATGGCTCATTGCAAGTCAATTAATATTCTTCTTTTGTTAATGAAGAATGGATCAGGAATCAAGTTCAAGCCAGCATATTGATCAGCCCACTCGACCGTTAACCATTTTCTATAATGGAAGGGTTTGCGTCTGCGATGTTACAGAGTTTCAGGTAATTATTCAACTATTTCTCATTCTCTCTCTTTTTTTTTTTCATATCCTTTATTGGTAAGTAATTCATTTGTGTTTTTTTTGTGGTGCAGGCGAGGAATATTCTATTGCTGGCGAGTCGAGAAATGGAAGAGAGAATAAAAACGCCGACGGGATCAGAACGAGTGCCACCGTCTCTACCGTCGCAATTATACAGGCCGTCGCCTTCAACTTCTGGGCTTTCCATGAAGAGATCTCTTCAACGGTTCTTGCAGAAGAGAAAGCGCAGAGCTTTAGCATCTCCATACGGGCATTGAAGTGATAATTTCAATTAGTTATAGATATATAAGTCAATTAATAGAGCTTGTAAATTCATTAATCAATTTGAGAGGAGATTTGGATTTATTTTCTTTTGTGTTCATCATGAATCCTGATCTGGGAAGTATTATTATTATTATTATTATGGCTATTTTTGGATTTAAAATGGTAGAAACCAAACTCTGGCTATTCATGATGGAACAAGTTATCTGCTTTGATAAGATTTTATTGTATATATTTTGAATATGAAAGCAACCGGTTGTTTACAAAACAAGCTAAATTTAGATTGTGAGAGCCTGCATAGAGACGAAGATAGAGATAGTTTGCTGCAAGAGGGGCTGCCATAACTCAGATCCGTTTAGGGCTGGACTCCATCAAAATATGCTCCGAGCCGATTCATTTTAATTTGATTCAATTTAAATTTATTTAATTTAAATTTAAAAAATTTACTCACTTTTAAAACTAAACTAAACCTGAATATAGAAGAAATTTATTTTGATTTGATTTTTGTGAATTATATAAATGATTTAATTTAAGTTAGGTCAAAAATTTATCGATATTATATCGTTTTGTTTTTTTAAGGAATTACAAGTTTAAATCAAATGATTTTTCATTTAAGTTAAATTCAAATAAAAAATTGCTTAAATTCAATTATATTTATATCTACTTTATTTTTTTGTCAACAGTTATATGGTGATAGTGTTAGTTTAAGTAAATTCGATATAAATTTGAAATAATTTTGAATTTGATTTAATTTAAACCGTATTTGCCTATGAACGACAACCCCAAATAAGAGGTTTAATACTAAACCTACAATGTGGTAAACCCTTAAGTTTTTTTTAACATGTAAAAGAAGAAAGAAAAATCAAATAAAATAATTTCTGTTGGACACTTTGAAGTATTATTGCGTGGACGATTGAGTTCGAAGACGATTAATTGTAAAGCACAAGGAATGATCATTTCGATTTGATTTAAATGTTTATCCAACAGTAAATGGATAACTCCCACTTCATTTCGTCAATACTTCAAATCAAAAAAGTTGCTTTTTCCTTTCACAAACATAACAAGCAAATTTTGCATTTTCTTGGAGCAAAACACAAAATATATGTTAAATATGGACAAGCATTTTATATCATTTAAAATATTAAAATAAGAGTGATTAATGAATATTTCACATTGTTTGGAAACAAAAATATTAAGACAAAAATTACTTAAATAATATATAATTTTTAAAATTATAATATATTTTGTATTTAAAATAGAGAATATCTTATCAATTGATCAAATTACTAATTAAAATATTACGTCATATATTTAGATAGGTTTTTACTTTGTATTAATAAGTTATATGTTTTTGTAATTTAGGTTGAAAAGGAATTAATTTGAATATGTTCGAAATTAAATCCAAATAAAACTGATTTTATAAATTAATTATAATAATATAATATGAATTAACTCAGTTAAAAAACAAGCTATTTCATATCAAAACGCGTTTTATTTCAATTCATTTTAACAAGTTTAACCCGTTTTAACACCCAACAATATATTTTATCGAAATAAATTTACTTTATTACATCTTTAATCCCCACTTATTTTATCAAAATCTTAAAGCCAAGAATATGGAAGCACAAGGACCTTATTGTTATTGTTCTTATTATTATAATATTTATATGTTGGCTCCACGTTAATTATTGGATGATATTGAAACCAGATTGTAATGTATTTTTAGGTATCTCCATATTAAAACCAGATGATGGAAATTGTTGGAGGAAACCTCACAAGACGATTTCATTATTTAAAAAAAAAAATTATTGAGCAACCTCTAGAGATACTTCCTGTTAATATGGATGAACTGAATGCTCAATAATGTGTTTAAGGTAACTGAAAGATGCTTGCTTGAGAATAGCAGGACAAGATGGGTGAAAATGGATGGCTTATTGAGGGATATGGCAATTAGAATCACAAGGGTGAGGCCTCCGTTCATAGTCAAAGCTGGTCTTGGATTGAAAACACTGCCCAGGAAATGGATAGAAGGTTTTGAGAAGTCTCCAATGGAAAACAACATTAAGATACTTCCTTACTAACCCAAATTGCACAAATTTGTCAACCTTGCTCCTGCAACAGAACCCCCCTCTTATGATTATCCCTAGTTCATTCCTTGCTATGCTGAGGAGATGAGGGTGCTAGACCTCTCAAAACTGTCCCCTCTAGAAAACCTACCAATGTTCAAAAGCAAATGGAGATGGTCCTTGCGTTTGAAAGAAATGGGTCAGGGAGCAAATTTTGTAGAAATCACTTGCCTGTCACAATAAACCAATCTTGGTCTTTCTTTCCAGGATCCATTCAGTTTCAGTAGCTATGTTAGATCCAGACATTGGCAAAAGGTTAAGAACTGCCACATTGGTATAGGACTTCTGTCTCTATTTCTGAAGATTCTTATCAGACTTGAGTGATTGACAGGAGAATTCTTTCCCCAGCCTTAAGAAACTAATCCTAAAAATTACGAGGCTACGTTGCTTATACTTTTCTACATTGCCTAAATTGAAAGACATTTCTAAGAGTGTAACTATTTGTAGTACACCAATTTCTATTGATGTGTGGGATTGTGGGAAGCTAAAGAAACTGTCTTCCTCGGCAGCCAACTTTCCATTCTCCCTCAGCCATATCAGGGGAAGCACAACATTGTGGAATGACTTGGAATGGGATGATCTGGGCGCCAAACTTCTTCTGCAGACTTTCTTCGAAGAAGATACCATGCAAAACAGTGCCAGATTTTAGGTTCTCAGTGAGAAAGGCATAATCTTTCAATGACGAAGGCATTAAAAGATTAATTCAGATCTATGGCATTGAAGATTTCATCAAAAAAATTTGGTTTTCCCTCATGGAGAATTTCGGAGACAATGCAAGGCAGACAAGGAGAACGAGTTCCTTTCGGAAAAATTATAGAAACTAATTCATAACATATTTACTAGGGAAAGTCATTTTTCGGCTTTAGAATTTTGGATTGTTTGGTAGCAGGAATAGATAAGAATTCAATAATGCTGCTTCTAATAGTTTCGTTTCTTTAGTTGGTTATGCATCTGATCTTTTCTTGCCCCAGTTGCTTACAGATCTGTTTACATTTACTTCAATTTTATACTGACTTTTTTTTCTTTTTGATTTGGGTAAAACCAGTAGTAATTTTTCATTCCAAACTTAAAAGTCTTGGAGTCAGCTTTTCAGCTTTCTCTGCAATTACTTCTTAGTTTCTATGACAGAATTAACAATACTCAAAGCACAACTTATTTAAACAACAGTCCTTCAGCAGCTTCAATATAATTGTAGAAGACTGGATTATTATAACCTGGATATAGCACGAGGTGCATCCCACTCGGTCACAATATGGTTACGAGTAATCTCCTTGAGTGAACGACAGCCACTTAGTGCCATAGTTAGCTCAAACTCGTCGTGAAGCATCTGAAGTACTTTCCTCACACCAGCCTCACCATCAGCAGCTAGGGAGAACACTACTGGCCTTCCAATCTGAAGTTCATTTAGAGGAACAAAACAAAATGAGAAAATATTTTCTAAACACGTCTGAAAACTTGCGAGAAACTTCATTCAAGCCTCAATAAATAATGTAGAAAACTGCTTGTTGAGCAATCCATAAGAGGGTGACTTCGTATTTATATGTACTTACAAAAACCCCAGATGCTCCTAGAGCCAAAGCCTTGAAGACATCTGTTCCACGCCGGACTCCTCCATCAAGAAAAACGGGAACTCGACCTTGTACAGCTTTAACGACCTTGAAGTTTCAATGAACTTATCAAATCAAGAGAGTATATACCATAATATTAAGTCCAAACAGATTTACAAAAAATTAATTGCAATTCAAAATTGTATGATTGTCAGGAAAATTATTAACATGAATAGAGCAGAACAAAAATTAACTAATGCAAATAAATGTACCTCTTCCAGAGCCACAATAGTTGCAGGAGTATAATCAAGCTGGCGAGCTCCGTGATTAGAAACAATGATTCCTGCAGCTCCATGTTGTATAGCTAGATTTGCTGCACTTTTGCAAAAAAAACGTTGAATCACATAATATATTGTTAGGAAGTCCATTTGAAAGTTTTATTTTTTCTTTAGGAAAGAGTTTGATTACCATCCTCAGCAGTAATAACGCCCTTTACTAAAATTGGCAATGATGTGATTGTTTGAAGCCACTGGAGATCCTGTTCAAATGCCAGAGTAATTTATATAAATTAAAAAAAAAATTAATATTGAAAATTCAAACTTGTTCATTGAAACAGATATCTTACCTTCCAGTTAAGGGATCGGTCTACTTGGCCAGCAACATATGAAGCTAGTCCAGAGTCATCAGTCTACCAGGTCACCCATAATAACCATGATACAAAATGTAAAATATATGGAAACCATAAAGCATAAGTGAAATCAGACGGCAATATGTCATACCCTATCTATCTTGCCAAGATCCAAGCCCTCAAAGTTCTTTAAGGTCAGATGTGAAGGCAAAACAAATCTGTCAGGAAAGCCATTAAGAAATTAAATATGTTCTTGAAACTGAGAATTAATTTAGTGCCTGTTATCTGTTTCTTACACAATATTTAAGTTCATTAAAAGGTGAGATGACTAAAACTAAATCTCTCTAAAGCATTTCTTTATTTCTCTCTTTTTCATGCTGTGGAGCAACGCTCACCTGTTCTTGATATCTGCTTCCCGACGGCCAAGCCTTGGAGTATCCACAGTAAGGGCAATTGCCTTGAAACCAGCTCTTTCAGCTCTTCTCACTAGTTGTCTAACCACATTCCTGTCTTTAAACACCTAGGAAACATGTTGATAGGCCAAATGAGAAAAATGCATACAAGCACCTCCAACTGATCATGTAATTCAGTATTTAGAAAAGAATTGCACCAATGGAGCATTTGGAACTGATGAACCAATAACAGCAACTAAAATTGAAGGACTGTAAGTTCATGGATCTCTCATATAAGCAGAAAAGGATTGACAACAGAAAGTGAAAAAATAATGTTCGAACTTACATACAGTTGGAAAAAACGAATGCCAGGTCCTGTTGAAGCAACCTCCTCAACACTAGATGTAGCCCACGTGGAAAGTGTCTGAAACGAAAAATCATTCCTAAATTGAGTAAAATAAACAGATTATCTCGATCATAAATTTATGTAACCCATAAAGAATAGCATGTCTCCATTGATTTTCCTATTGAAGCCGCACTCTGGAGACCAATTGTAAAATAAAAATTCAAGGAAAAGCAAAAGGAATAGGATGCAAACCATAATTGTGCCAGCTGCAGAGGCTGCTCTAGCAGTTGCAAACTCTCCTGCATAAAAATTTGTTATTATGGTCATTTCTGTACATTTATTTGTCATCATAAATACTGTAAGGAGGTAGTCCCAAGGAAAACGAAAGGATTAGACATCAAACAACCTACTACAAGACATGAAACATCTGTGTTACTTTATAAGCAATGCTCTAGATGTATTATTTTTCAAGAATATGCAGTAACTAAATAAGAAAATGACGTTTTTTTAGCTCTAATTTAGAGGTAGTAGTAACATGCAGCATTCATCTAAAGTCATTAAGCTGGTATATTATCTATTCCAAATTGCTCAACAAAAGAGGTCACAAATACACTACTATGCGTGCTTCTTGTTGCCGAATAAACATATACCTTCAGGATGAGCCATTTTCTGCATAGCTGTTGGAGCAATCATGATGGGCATTGAAATCTTGAAACCCAACACAATTGTTGTCATATCAATCTTGCTAACATCAATAAGAATGCGTGGTCGAAACCTGTTTTCACCAAAAAAAGAAACAGCTTTTTTTAAGAAATCAAGTATATAAAAAAATTGGAAGGCATTGATCAAAAGCAAAATCAAATCCATCCAAAAAAAGTCTTTGGTTACAAAATCTAGAACAGCTTACAAAATCCTAGAGAATGCATTCCGGTTTTCCTTAAGAGTCCACTGGTCCTCTGCACCTGATGCATAGTAGTCATAAATCATCTTTGGCAATTTCCGCTTAGCAATGGCTTCATACTCCACTACATTAGTTATCTCCATCTTTCTGATAATTACTTAACTCTATCCCAGAATGATCTGTAAATCGGGGTAACATTGAATCCATGTTAAGTGCTTCCAATATCAAGAAACAAAAACAAACATACAAAAGGTATGAAAATATATTTTTAGAGAATTTATACTACAATATCAAACTAAGAACCTATAAGAGAAACAGCAATGCTATCTGTCCAACAAAACCCGAGTCCTATAAGACCCAATTTTATCAATTTCAGAGATCATTGACAGAACCACCCTATAAGACCCAATTTTATCAATTTCAGAGATCATTGACAGAACCACCCTATAAGACCCAATGTTATTAATTTCAGATATCATTGACAGAACCACCAAAATTACACGGCTAGTTAACATTTAGTCCTTCACAAATTACTGCTCCCATTTCATAGGAAAAGATTATTGAATGCAGTAACAGGGAAAAGTGAAAAGTACATGTTTATTTTTTATCACGAAGGATGTGAGCCCCCACCAAACAGATTATGATCATCATAACAGTAGTACTGAAAACAATATTTAAGAGATTCAATTTTAAACTACAAGTTTCAGCAGCAAACAAATAAATTTTGTATCAACCCCACCAACTAAAATCATATATAATCAGCCTGCGTGCAACACATATCACCCAGACTCCTAATAAACCAATCTTGAAATAGATTTTGATTACACCCCGCCGAAATAAATGGATAAACAACAGTTAGCATCATAAAAATAACGTCAAAATATAAGAAAGAGCTGATATTGACATAAAGAAAGCGAGTGATGGCAAAAGAAAACAGACCTTGGCTCCCTCAACCAAACCAGAAGAAAAGGAAATGTGAAGAGATTAGATTTACAGTAGCTCCGAAACTGAGAACTCTTCTCTTGCAGACAGAAAGAAAGAGAGTGAAGACAAAAGGGTAGAGAAAAAAATATATCGAGATGCTGGCGGCTTTTTCATGGATGAGAGAGACGGAAATATTAATAAATAGAAATTACCAAAAAAAAGTATTACTAAATAGTGACAGTGTCCTTGCATGGTTATCGTCATCGTCTCTTATCATTGCTCATCCCACGTAAGACACAAGGATGGCCAGAAATCCTTTTGGAAAATAAGACAAAGAGTCTGGTAGTTGATGTAGAAATTTTGCCTAAACACATGCATCCATCTTGGATGAACTCGCCGCAAGAATAGAAAAAGATAATAATAATAATAATAATGAAATAGATTTTTAATGTAGTTCAGTAAAAATAATATAAAAACATAAGGGTCATGCACTTGGATCGGATGCCCCGTAGTCCACCATAAACTCATTTCAGGCCCCTAGGACTGAATATAGAATAAGTGAATGATAAATTATTCAACAAATAAAAATATTCATCTTATAATATTATTCAGGCTCATCTTATTCTTATTGTAAAATATTCAATTTTGTATGATTCTCAGTTTTATAAAAATATATATATTATTTAACTTCATTTTATTTTTCTATATCAATCAAATTAAGTTGTATAAGGGATTTAATGATATTTATTTATTTATTTATTTATTTATTTGCCAATAATCATATATATGGTTCATCAATAATTATTATTATTATTATGATACAAAAATCTAAAAAATAATCTATTATGAATTAAAGAACTTGCCCTGATTGAAACCTAAGACGGTAACTAATTGATACAGAAGTTTAATACTTATAACAAGGCCAAAGTATCAAATCCCACCCAACATTTGATGAAAGAGCAGATTATTTACTTACCAACAAAAAAGTATTAGTTATCGCCTTTTAAATTTGTCAAAAATCAATTTCTCATTTATCTATTAAAATCAATGGTTAATTTCAATTATTAAAAAATATTTATGTTATTTTATATGTGACTAATTGTCATTTTGTCCTCAAAATCCAAATGTGGATAATATTATGGATTATAAATATCATTTATTAAAAATAAATGAATATTTTATTTTATCTTATTTTAAAAATGATTATATTCTTCTTATATATTTTAAAAACATATTAAAGCCTAATAATTCAAAATATAACATTTACAACCCCTAGTTTATTAAATTATGATAACTTTTTTATGGTATAAATGTTATTTTTAAATTATTGATAACCATATTAAAATTTTAAAATTTTATAAAACACCTTAAAGTTTTTTGAAAATTCAAAAAACCTTTCTTGAAATTTTGTTAATATCTCTAACATTTCTAAAATTATAGTTCCCCTCAAACATATGAATATACATCATTAACATTATTGTTTGTATTTATGCTAATAATTTTTTTATTATATTTAATTGAAATGAATCTAAATTAAGGTACAAAAAATATATAATAAAATTTTGAGCATAAATGTTATTTATCATAAGTTTTTTTGGACAATTTTACAAAATATTTAACAAAATTTTATAATAAATTTAACAAATGGTGAAAAATTAGTTTTTTTTAAACTTAAAGAATGACAAATCATTTTATCAAACCTTGGGTGGAAAATAGTGATTAGGCCTTCTTTAAATGGCTAGGCCCATTTGATTGGCTTAACTTATGAAAATTAACTTCAAAATTATTAGTTCTTATAAATTAAATTAAGTTTATAAATATTAATAATTTGAAGCAATTACATAATTGATTAAAATATTTATAATATAAAAAATTGACATATTTGATAAAATATATTTTATTATTAAAATAATTAAAAAATATTATATTATTTTATTAAATAATAATTTATATTAATTCAACTTTTTATTATAATATTATGCAAATATATTTATTGATATATTATAATATAATACAATTTTAAAATTAAATAAACAAATACTTTATAAATAAATATTTTATTAAAATGTATATGAATAATCTTTAGATTCATCAAAATTAATATAAATAATATATTTAAATTAATGTAGAAAAATAATTAATCAATAAAAAAATACATATATATATATGTATATATATAAAAATCTCTAATTCTATAATACGTAAAAAGATTTTAATTTTGAAAAACTAAATTAATAAATTCATTTACTTTTATTGTATAAATACGAAGTTAAAATCTCCAAATAATTTGGACGAAGTTTTATTAATGTTAACATTTTATATGAATTAATATATTTTTAGAAATTAAATCTCCAAATAAATAAAGAAGCTAAAATCGGTTGAAAGTTCACGCTTAATCATTTATTGATGTTCAGATGAAAATCTACAACCCCAAACCCTGAAAAAAAAAAAACAGAACAAAAAATGGAGAATGCGAGAAAAATTGATGAACATATCGAGCGGCTGATATTTCAAACTCAAGTTGGATCAGAAATTTGCTCTGAATTTTCTTACCCGGCCCAAGATCCAATTTGGGCTTTAACTATTTCAAAATGGGCTCCTTCTGTTCATCCCACTTCTCCAAACGACCCCTTGTTTTCTCAACCTGAAAATGAAGCATTTATTAAAAAAATACCTTTTTTTTTTTTTTTTAAGGTTAAGGAGATCACTAGCATTTTTTTTTTTAAGCCAAAGCATTTAGTCAAAAGGTCGATCTGTAGGTTGATTGGTCTGACCGAACATGTGGATGAATGAAATCAATAAAACATATAAGGTCAAAGGACACGTTCCCACCCACCCCCCCAGATTTTCACGCCTCTGAGTTTTTAAAATCTGAAGTCTAATCAATTAAATAAAGTCAACAATTAAATATAATAATTAATATTAAAAATTTTAACTGTTAAAAGATATTTTTGTTATTTTAATAATAAAATTTATGAAATACTAAAATAAATTTTATGTAAATATAAAATATTATTTTTATATTAAAAATATTTTAAAATTTTTTAAAAAATATTTAAATTTAAAAAAGATCAACCATCATTGTCGGTATCGGCAACAATAGCCAATCACCTGGTTCCAAAGCACCTAGTTCGATGAAGGAGGGTCAAATCTGACCGCCTCCAGTAGAAAAAACAGTTAAAAATGGTCGGTCTTGACCCCATCAACTATTTTCAACAATAGTTTATAGTAGAAATAGTCAAATTTGATCACTTTAACTAAAAGGGAGAAGACCAAAGCTGATCATCTCTACCAAACTAAGAGACCAGATCTAGCCTCTTTTGGAACTAAGTAACAGTTTCTTGTTACCTGGTTTTATTAGCGGTTACCACTATTATCGGCACAATAACACTGGTTGACTTTTATTTTTTAAAATTTAAATATTTTTTAAAATTTAAATATTTTTTAAAATTTTATAAAAATTATAAATATTTTTTATATTAAAATATTGTTTATATTTTTATTATAAATTTTTATTTTTTAATAAAAATATTTTAATTATTTCATAAAATATGTTAATAAAATAAGTAAAGAATAGGCATTTAGGTTTTTTAAATATTAGAGGATGAAAATTTATAGATAGTGAAACCTTAAGTGGGGGTAAGTCCTTTGGCCAATATATGATTAAAATTTTAAAACGGGCTTTTAAGCTTATTAATATTAACATAACATCAACATCAACAGGTAGAACAATTTAATCCATAATTGACCCGTGATTAAATACGATTAAATCAATCCGATCAAATAATTAAAATTTTTAACCATAATTTAAACCGAATTTGTCACTTATTTTTGATGGAAAAGATCAATGGTCCGTAAGAAAGGTTCTCCTTGCGTATAACAATATCTTCGTTGTTATTGTTATGTTACTGTCAACATGGGCTGGCTTTGGGGACCCTTCGTATAATAGTCCTTCCAAAAATGTATTGTACAGTGATTTATGGGCATTGACTTTGTGGCCGTTTTTTGTGCGGTGTAGAATCAAAATCGAATTAAAGAAGACTGTTACGTGTATTAATTGCACCTCCGCGGTTGTCAGTTTGGTCTTCTCATTTTTAATGGAACTGAACAGTGGTCAACAGACCAAAATAATTTTTGTCTTTAGTTTATATATTTTTGATTTTTACTAATTTAATTATATTTATTTATTTTGTTAATAATATCATATATTAATTTAAATTCAAATCAGCATTCAACTAGGCTTAGATATAATATGATAATTAAAAGGTCGAATAGCTTATCTCCATTCAAGCTTTTTTGAAAAGATAAAATTTTATTTTTTAACTTTTAAAAATTTAAATATTTATTTATTAATAATTTTTTATGTAATTTTTTTAATATTTTTAATAAGATGATTAAATTATACATAAAAATTTTAAAAAAATATAAAAAATAAAAAAGTAGTCACTTGTGTTAGTGTAATGGCCACTAATAATAACTTATTGGTTTACGAGATGGTCAGATTTAAACTGTTTTCACTATTAACCATCACCAAAAATGATCAATGGAGATAAAACCGATTATTTTAGATTGTTTTTTACTATGGTTGATGGTATCATCAAATTTGATTGTCTTCACCAAAATAGACGATTAGATTTGGTTACTCTGTAAATCAGAAGTTTGTTTTTGATCTTTTAATTCAATTCGATGGCCAATGGTGGTAATGACTATTTTTTATTTTTATACTTTTTAAAAATTTTAAAATATTTTTAAAATTTATTTTAATTATTTTTACAACATTTATTTTATTATTTTAAAATTTTCTCATCAAAAAATAAAAATACTTTTGTAATGATTAATATTTAATTGTTAATTTTAAAAAATTAATTTTACCTTTTTAAAAACCCTTGGATGGGAGTATTAAGCCCTTTGCCCTACGTAAAAATGTAATGGACTAGTAAATTACCTCTTTGTTCCAGTCGGTCCGAAATGTGACATATAATAAGATGACTGTTTGAATAAGAGTTCCTCCAATCATCCCTGACCATATTCCCTGCAACATACATTGATCATTGATAATTAATTAAGCATGGATTGGAATTTAATTAATTAATATATAAGAATTCTTTAATTATAATTACGAACCTTAGCACCAAAACCGAATTTGAAGCCGAGAAGGCAACCCAATGGGATGCCAATTATATAGTAACAACCCACGTTCACATAAGCAACAAATGCTTGCCATCCACATCCAACAGCCACTCCTATATGAACATTGACATTTAATTAAGATAATTAATCATAATCATATATTAATTTCAAGGCAGTAATTAGAAAAGCATTCCAGCTGAATCGAACACTTAATTCGATTCGAATTTTAATAATTTAAATCGAATTTACTTTTACTCATAATTAAAAACAGAAGATGTATGAATGAAAACTGAAGAATACTAAACTTTGAAAGGGATGTTTAACAACTAATCAAACTTGTCCATTTCTTGATCAATCTTGATCAAAGGCTGATTGTTATGGGTCGTTTCAGAAATGGAATTTACGTGGTTTAATGAGTGCTGAACAAGATGAGAACGAGCGAATGTTTTTTGACAGGTGATTAATATAATAATTAATTTTGAATATTTAATTACGTCTAATCAGCCCTTTTAATCAGTGTTAATTATAGTAATCATCCATGGTCAAAAGTTGATGCTAGAGCGTAAGTTGAATATTAATTTACGCAAATAAAATAAGAATATTAAATCCCGAGTTGGTCGCTTTTTGTTTGTTTGTTTCTCGAGAAAGAATAAAATCAAAATATTGCTGCCTTTAACTTCCGTTATCAGTAATTGGAGTCTTTGATTCAAATTTGACTTAAATGATAAATAGTTTAATTTAAATTTATTAAATTAAAATTAAAAATAATTCAAACTTAGTTCAATCTTAAATTTTAAAATTTAAAAATGGGTTCAAATTTATGATTTATTGATAAAATAAAATAATATTATTTATTAATAAATAAAATAATATTATTTTATATAATTATTTAATATAATTTAAATTGAATTAAAAGTTAAAATCGAATCTAACCAAGCCATATGATTGGTTATGAATCAAATCTTTTGTAAGTTCAGTACTCATCAATTTAAGAAATGGTCCTATCTTAATGGGCTGCATCGCTGGGGTTTGCACTAAATGGCACTAATAAACCGCCAAATTAGGATGGAGCTGTCGGTTAGGATTGCATACGTGAATTTAGGAAAAAAGGAAAGAGGAAAATTTTCGTATAATAAATGAATCATTACCTGATAGTACGGGCTGGATACCATTGAGAACGATGGAGAAAGCGAGGTAGGGAGAGAGCTCAGCGACGGCATTCGAAACCGTGGATCCGCTGGTGAAGATATAGCTGATACTATGGCGAAATATAAGCACCAGAACAGCCAAAAACACGGCGATTATAAATGAGCTTGAAGTTACTGTCACCACCGCAAATGCCGCCGACTTTGGGTGCTCGGCCCCTAGCTCATTGCTGACCCTCACACTGTAAATAAAATATAAACCCATGATGCTAATGCAATGACCTTATTAATTAATGACCAAATAAGAGATTAATTACCTTGCTGCAGCGTTGAAACCGACTGAAATCATGTAGACCCATCCCGAGATCGTCATGCTACACAACAAATAGAGTAGAAGCTATCAAAATTTCTAGTTCCAGAGGAAGACAATATTGTTGACCGACTGTTGCAGAGTTAAAGCCATTAGGTCCGTGCGTGAGTTTTAGTTCGTCATTCAATTGTTTAAGCTAAATTTTGGATTTGAATCAAGTTAAGTCAGGAAAAAATCTCTCACAAGTGATAACCACGAAAGTACATCCATTATTGTCTATTTCCGATACTGGGGCCGGCCACCAATTGCGCAAACATGGAAAGCATTTTAATAGTTAAAAAATTACCAGATGGACAAAGAGTCCAAGGCGATTTCGGCATCTTGGAGCAATCCTGCAATGAGAACAATTATCTGGTAGTACCAGGTTTCAAGGCACAACATGACGGCTGAGGCCGTGGACAGTTTCAGGAACTCCCATAACCCGGAAAAAGCCTGTACAGTGAACCCAGTCCAAGTATGCTTACACTTGCGACTGGTTAAAATGTACACAAATTGTGCCACCACTACAATCCACCATGATAGACTCAACACCAACGATGCGCCGAGAAGCCCCCAACCGAACTTGTAAATTGCGAGCCAACTTAGTACAAGGTGCACCACGAGCGTGCCCGCTGAAATGTATGCACTGGGGAAGACTATGCTTTGGGCTTGCAGGAATTTTTGTATGGGAAAGTTTGCAGCGTACGCGAATATTTGAGGAATGAGACCATAAACAAAGACTGCTGCAGAGGATGCAATGGAACTGGATTCACCTAGTAAGAGTAAAATTTGTTTAGAAAATATGTAAATAAACATAAGTGGAATCCCTGTCGCGGTTAAAAGAATTGTTGATCTTTGAAGATAAACTCCTAGCATATGAAATTTGTGTGCTCCATATGCTTGGCCGCATAAAGTCTCCACCGCACTTCCCATTCCTAACTGCATATATACCATGTCATTTTCATCATTCTTATCATCAAATTTTTATGACATATAGATGTGAGGATAGAAGAAATGGTATAGGTACAAATTTAATTTGTTTACCATGAGTCCATAAGCGAAAACTTGGATTCCTGTATTGCCAAGAGAGGCTGCAGCAAGTTCGAGATTGCCGAGGTGCCCACAAAAGATCTGAGTGGACATGGACACGATGTTGTTGAGCAAATACACAACGATTGAGGGGCCTGCCAGGCGAAAGAGGATGTTGAGTTCGATAACTAGGGCCTTTCCGAGCCGGTTAAAGTATGACAAACTGATGTCGGATAGAGTATTTTCAAGAGCAGCACTCACTGGCTCTGGTGCGGATTGTTTCCGTTGCAACAAGGGTTCAAGGATCTCATTGCTGTTGGTGATACGCTCTCCCTCTTCATTATAATCGGCCATGACCAGCAAGCTCTCTGTCTACCTCGCAAACAAAAGTTGAGAACCAGATAGAAAATTGGCCACAGGATAAGAATATCGCTCCCTCAAGGGGCTGCTTATACAGATACATATATGACAATCTGACCACTTCAACATATTATTTAATCGATTTAGAAATTAGCATTTTCCTATTCCCGATAACTGCAATATCAGGTGGGCACTCGAACCATAATCGTGTTAAACAATTTTAAATACGGAGGCATTTATTCTCGTACAGTCCAATCAAAATGCAAACATTTAAGAAAGCAAATCTTTGCCTGACCTGTAGTTGTAAATCTAAATGATAACAGTATAAATAGAATTCTCAAATTACACCAAAAAAAAAAAAAAAAACACCACTTGAGAATTTTTTTTATCTTGATGTAATGGAAAGGGACCTGCTGTTAATAAAGTAAATAATCATACAGTAAACAGGGAAAAAAAAGGTGTTTCAATTACGTAAAATAGAATTGATTCATCTTCAGAGAAATCTTAAGTATTAGGACTCTTACTATTATTAAACTCTATGATTCCTGTTTTTAAGAAAATCAAAATGTGCAAGAACTCAATTCTAAAACAACTTTGTATGAGATGAACTTAAATAGTATGTAATTGCTAAGAATGGGTAAGGTCTAACCGATAGTACCCTGTTCATTAAATAATGAGTAGCCAAATAAGACTTTGCAGGTAAAACGTAACAGCATAAATCGTAGATTTTATATGCGTTTCAAGATGATTCATCGATGACGTAAACAAAAGTTAGGTGCAGCATTACAGTCGCGAAACTACTAGTTTTTGTCGTCGTTTCTGCACTTGAAACACCTTGAGACTGAGAGTCCAAGTCTCTTTCAAATTATAAGTTCTCTTGTCAGTCAAGGACAGCAAACTCTTGCTTAAAATTTCAGTTAGTCCATGTTGACTGTTAGGTTCGTTAGAGAGTTTCTCAAATCAAAGTTTACTTTGACGTTTATTTGAGCATAAGGGGCAACATTTTTTTTTTTCCTTCTCACTTAGACATGGTTGATGATTCTAGTGAATAATGACAAATAATTCTGACACTCAACTTTGTGAAGATGGATTCAAATTTGTTAATGCATGCATGGAGATTATTGGCTTACGTATGTAGTGATGTTTTTTCAGTGTGATTTATGTATTCACACGATGAGAACTCAAACATAGGAGAAAAATTGGAATACCATAAAATTATCGTATCATTCATACCAAGCAAAGTTCGAAAGATTAAAAATATATTTTTATTTCGTGTTTAGTTTTGATTTGGTTTTTATAAGTATAACCAAAGAGTTGATAACTTATATTAACAAACCGTCTCTAAAGCTTGAGTTTTTAGGGTTGGTGAGGTGAGGTGAGCTGCCAGGCAGGGACTTTAGCTCGTGTCGTCTTCCACCTGGACTGTGCTCGAGACAAGCAGCTGCCCCTCACTTGGATTAAGTCCACATCTTGAAGGTAGATCCACCTAAATCCTAAGTAGAATAAACTTCACAAGTCAATCCATTCATAATTATAATAACTGAAGTCTACTTTGTACCTGTAGAATTCGAATGTTTATCTCTGCTTAAGAAGTTCCATTAATAGCTTATAATTGGATCTTTATTGGAGTTAAAATGTAAAGTCCCTTAGGTGGTACTGCAGCTCTTTTGAATCTTATTCTCACTTGCTATTCGTCACTGAAGAAGGGTTGGTTTGAACTTTACTTGAATCCATATAATCCAGTTTGAGTCCGAGCTGGCAATATACTCATTGGAGAAGCCATAACAACTTTCTGGCAACTCTCTATATTCAAGCTTGCTGAGCTAGAGCTTAAGTTTAGGCTGTTCCAACTCAAATTTAGCTTATTACAACCTGAACACCTTGGATCTAGCTATAATTACGGAGTCTCTCTGCCACTGTTACCAATATTAATGAATTTACACAAAGCTCTAATGCCTGCAGCTGATTGTGATCTCTGAGAAACTGTGAACTTGCACAGGCAGTGCGGTAATTGAATTATCCAGTGATCAGAAGCTGTTTATGCGAAAGTACTCTGTTCAACAATGGAACTTTACTAAACACATGTTTAGTTCAAACATCTGTTTGTTTCTGTCCAAAATGTACTGACATTAAGATCATACACAATATAAAGAAGTCCTTTAGTTTCAAAATTAACAAATAATTAAAATACAGCGAAGGGTTAATTCAGATATCAATGTAAAAGTTGAAATCTAGAGTATCATTCTGGGAAGATTGAGCTTGAGATAAATCTGAAACAAAATTTACATGGCAAAGTCAAATGGTAGCAGTTAAAAACATTCCTTCATTTTACTGATACATATATATTTACAGAATTTATTATACAAAGCATGCAAGAATCAAGAATTAATATGCTATCGGAAATACAAATTAACTGGAAAACCAGGTACTCTTACTCTTCAAACTAATTATGTAGCATGTGTTGGAAGATGATAGAATTTTGACATTACTCATCATTCAATTATACATCCTTGTACTGCAAGGATTGAGAGAATTGTATCACCGACAACAAAAAAGATTTTTGATGTAGATTATAAGCAGGAACCACGTACATCAAAGCTACACAAGCATCAAGAGAATCAACAAGGAAGCAAGGTGTTGATAAAATTTCAAATCTTCATTATAAAGACCTGTTACATACGAAAAAATGATGTAAAGCAGAAGGAACCACAACCCAGGGAGAATTTAACATTCCAAGCATGTATTGCATATAGAAAATGCTTGCTTTTTAACTCAAAAGATATAGGTAGGCCTTCAATGAAAGCAAAGAAGCATGTTGAATCAGGAGAGGATTCAATTTTATATGCAGAAGCTATATCATCTTATGAAAATGTTCTGCAATTCAATGTGAACTCCCATCCATCTGTCCTCATGTAATTTTCAAATTGTGAGCCATCAGATTGGAATGAATAGGCGCACATTCAATATTTCAAAGTTAGCTTTGATTTTTTGAATGAAAACACTAAAGCTGCTATCCAGTCTCACTTTAATACATTGTATTTGATTCCTTGAATGAAAACACTAAAGCTGCTATCCAGTCTCACTTTAATACATTGTAAGACAAGATGATGTTTTGATTCAAATGGACAGGCTCTATACGAGTTGGATGCTTAGCAACAAGCCTGAACCCTATTCATCTCAAGGATTTGAAATTCCCAAATTCTTATTGAAATCATTATTATAATACACATTTTTATCGAAATCCTCTATTTTTCCCTAAAAAACCACATGATGGGTGATATAATTTTAAGAAAAATGGTATATAATTTTAGCGTTCTCAAGTTCTCATTTCCTTACACATCATAAACTGATTTTTTGATTTCTTTACTTGATACATAGTAGAAGCCCAATTCAGTTCAATGGTAATTTAGAATTAAAGCATACATGATAGAAGCAACTAAGATTCATTTCTCACTCTTATGGTCGGTCGGCACTAACCCAAGTAATATGCATTTAAGAAAAAAAAAAAAAACCAAGAAGGCAGAAGAACAAGAACAAGATCGAGCATATGTAATTACCACTTTGTGCAGATGCAACTGCCGGAAGTGCCGGAATCCTTATAGCTGCACACCACAATTCAAAATAAATAAATAACTTGCATAGTGAAAAATATTACCAATTTCTTAAATGTGCAATCATTAAAGAAAATCAATTGGATTCTGAATATGGGCTATCCAATTCAATGACTAATTTGTCACTTGAACATACTTCTATTGCACGATGGAGCTGATAATTGAGATGAAGAAGGCCATGGGGCTGGAATGTTGTCATTGAGATCACAAATAAAGCTGATACCAGACTTGTCAAATGTTGCATCCGAAGGCAAGCTTGGCAGGAGGCATCCAGCCTCTGTTGTAGAAAAGGATAGAAATATGCAGGTTATAGAAAACCCAACAAGTAAAAAAAAAAAACAAGTGAAATAAAACATTATATTCTTATCTCCCTATTTACAGAGATCTACATTGTGAAACTAAGAAACTACACCACATCCTAAAGGTGCTAGGAGGTTTAGTTTTAATGACTTTGTCGCCATGGAGAATTGATTATGGCCAGTGTACAAAACGTGGCTGTTATCTTCAGCATTGGCATTACATTCTCAGGCGAGTGGATTCAAACTTTATTCAACAATGCAATAAGAAACATCAGCAAGCTTAAAATTCTAATAAAAATAACCTATACCGACCTAACTTGATACAACAAGGTAATGTGAAATTATAAAACATGAAGTATATCTCACCTTGACTTCCAGCAGCTGCAATCATATTGCCAATACCCAGGATCACCATCAAAATAGCAAATGAAAAGTAATATGCATTAGTAACAGCTTTATCCATCTGAAAAAAATAATAATAATTTGGTTGCCATGGGACATTATGGAACAGATCTAAGGACTGACCTTGTAAAGAGAAATCCTTGAGACTTAGATGGCAGAGTTTAAAAACATCTGTCGTTATATTTGACTTTTGCAACTTCGTTCCTAGTAGTGTAGCACAACCTAAAGCTTGCAAGTTAGTAATGAGGCTCTGCTTCTGTAAGTGTGATACATAGCTCTCCATGGCAATACAGCAAGCTGTCCGGTTACTAGTAGCATTTCTACAACTCTTTGCAACATGCTTTGTGTTGGGAAACGCCAAAGGGCAAACTGAAGCAGAAATCAAAAGAAAAATGCTATGAAATATGAACTCAATTGGATCAAGTGAACAGATCGGCATCGCTGAATAAAATAATACAGAAGTGAGGAGAAAACATGAATTATTACCTAGTCCAAACATATGAAATTCTTTAGAACACAATAGGAAAAAATGGAAAACTTCAATCCTTCATGACAAAATCCCAGATACAACTAAATAATAATGACCTAGAGCCTCTCATGGTCATGAATAACTGATCAATCACATAACAAAAAAATAAGGATACGGTTGGATATGGACACAGAGACAAAAAGAAGATTAAAGAGCTTAGAATTGTCTGCGTACACAATCATATCTTTATATTGGTGTAGATACTCACAAGTGTTGGAATTGTGAGCTTTTAATGATTGAACATCTAAATGATAACCTGAAAACCCTCTATGAGATCCACACAAATAGAATATCATATAAGGAATCCCCACTGATTATCTGCTGTTTCATGAATCCATACCTTCTGATCAAAATTAGGCTTTTACATCCATGTTTGACTACAAACTTACCTTTGTTAACATTGCAATTAGATAATCCTCTGAGAACTTCCTTCGCATGAGTCTGACCAAGTTTACTAGCCAGCCATCGGAGAACAACAGTTTTACAATCATCTACTCTAGTTGAGTGTTGAGGTAGAACATTGGGCCCACTCATGTTCAAGGGATCAGAAGCTTTTAATGCAATCCTTGTAGCAGCATCCAATATGGCATTCTGACAAACTTTCTCACAACATTCTTTCACAGGATCAATCTTTTCACAAGCAGCAAGAAGTTTAGAGGAATCCACAGCACTCTCCAACTCATCAACCCTTTTAACAGGACAAGATGCTTCAGTGAGGTTTGATGGATGAATAGAACATATCTGCTTAAGATTATCAGAAGCACCCTGGGCCACCAAAAGCTGCTCAATATCAGAGAGGCAATGCTCAGCAAGTGTCTCGTTTAAAGCAAGCACATCAGTTTCTTTACTGGACTGACCAATTAGAATCACAAGAGTGGCATCTAGCTGTGGACAACACATTACATGAGCCAACAATGGGGCAAAAAAGGCCCAGCAGTCAATTGAAGTCATGGTCATCAAGCTTTCAGCTGCACTGAAGTTTAACGTACAGTGTCCTGCAAGAAAAAAAAAAAGCATCACAAGCAGAATGTTAAGTATAAATTTCAAGCTGTGGCTTTGAGAACCAGCATTATTAGGCCACATACGACAAACCTGATAGTTTTGGGACAGTATTATTTGTAAAGGGTGCCAATGGCGAGGGGGCAAGAAGAGGAAGATAGGGCTGAAGAGAGGCAGTGGGAGAAATCTCGGGCAAAAGGGCATCTCCTTGTTTGTTTATCAATACAGGATCTTTAATTTTATATAGTTGACTGCAACAAGATTCATGGAAACCTGAAACAACAAAAAGATTACTAAGATAATTGCAATATCCACTTGTAAAAGTACCTTCCAAGTAAAATTCTAGTTTTGGAGTGAAAGTTAACAACAGGCAAGTAGCAATGCTCATACTCAATGGTTTGGTCATGATATTTCGACTCCCAAATCAATAAATTGAAGGATTAAAAGTGAAAGGTAGTATGCTTGGAAAATTCAAATGCTTGCATTGATAGAAATTATTGGCTTGGTGTCTAACTCTTGTATACATGGGCAACTACCGGATGCCTAACAGTTAATATCAGATCAAGTGATTTAAACAAGCAGTTTATGACTCTCATGGTAATGACTACTGTAAATTGGGACTTCAGAAACCATTATAAAGAAATACTCTTACAACTATATATAGTTTTGCATATTGTAGATACAACCTGGTAAAACCATTTTAGCACCAAATCTAAGATCCAGTTATATACAATTAAAAATCAATGTCAAATGGCCTCTCTAACTGAAAGTAAAAATAAATAGCATTATTAGACATTTCAAGTGATTATCATTTTGGGTTTGCCTAGACACAAATTAACTTATTTCCCTACCCAATAAGTATTTGATAAGTAATAATTCTAGACACGTGCTTAAGCTATAAATTTGAGTTATGCTCAGATATTCAAAGGTTTTGTAGGGATACAAGAATGAGTGGTAAACATCAGGGAAGCACAGAAGTAGATTGTTGTTCTAGGACTTGGGACACTAGGGTCCAGTGAAAAAGATGTCAGGCCAGCTTTTAAATAGTGAAACTTAGTGTTTCTACTCTTATGCATTGGTTCTTGTGAATTTCTCTCTCATTCATGAATAGAGAACGGTTTTTTTCTTTTTTTTCCAAATCAATAATATAGTGTGATTCTATCAGGTAGAGATTGCAAAGAATCTATGTGTTACATATTTGCCTAGCCTTATCTCAACAATAACAATACTACTGAACACTGCCTATGTTGCGACATAGAACCATTTGTTTTTCGTTTTGCTAGTTTTGCCTTAACTTGTATCCTAAAACCAAAAACCCAATTACTTTCTAAAGAAGTATGATATTGAACTACCAATCACTAATATATACCCAATTAATAACAAGATCTTCAATCTCTCATCCTTTTTTCCCATTAGTTGAATTCAAAAACTATAAGCGCGACTCAGCAGCTATTTAGGCAGACCAACAAAAGTTGTAATAAAGGCAATCTTTTGTTACAAGCAATGTCAATAAAGCCACATTTTGGATCTCAACTACAAGTATAATATTTTTAAAAAATAGCAGCTTGCAGAATGCGGTAGTTAAATGTAATGGCAAGCAACTGATACAAACATGTGGTTGAAAAAGCTTGAAGAGTTAGTTTACATTGAATAATCTCACACATCCAGCAACCCTAACTTCTTCATTTCTTCTTTCATTGAAACAAATTGCACTAGAGTACTAATTTGAGTAATAATGATGAAATGTCATTACATGATTGGACCATTTTCAATTAGTCATAAAGTTACACCCGATCACATGTTAACAACTCATCATCAGTATACAAGTTAATATCATCAGTGCACATCGTCTCACTCTTCTTCTTTTGGGGACAAATGAGCGGAATCCGATCAAACACAACATTAAACCAAATTAACTAGAACATAAACAAAATACCTAGCCCTAAATCCTATCAATAAAAAAAAAAAAATTGTTAGTGTTGATAATGCAGAATAATTGAGTTCGAACAAGCTTAAAACATAGTGCATCACACCGCATTATAGTAGGCAAAAATATCAAGAAGCTTCACCCAACATACACCAATTCTCAAACACAGAAAACCCCAATTCTGAGACACTAAATTCAACAAAAAACCAACGACCAAATCACAGTAAAACCAACAGATCACGCCAAAATAAACAAAACCCAGAAAGGGAAACAAGAAATAAGAGCTGAATACTTACATAGAAGCAACACAAACACAAGTAAACGGACCATATTGTGACTCAGCTTCAGAGACACCCCTTCACTCATGCCTCCCAAGTTCACTCTTTTATTAAACTTCCAAAAGTCCCAAACACAAAATGAAACAAAAAGGAGAAAGAAACAGTTAAAGAAACGTTAACAAGTTCGTATCTTGAAATTGAGAGAAGGGGTAGTGCAGTGTCGGGTTAGAGATAAAAGCCATAAAAAACATGATTATGAACAGAGAGAGAGAGTGTAGTAGAGAAGCCATGAATGAGCTTCATCAAAGTGAGTGGGACCCAAAAGCAGTATCAGAAAGAAATAGCTGTGACTGGACCCTACTAAGATATTAAAACTCAGATATAACCCACTGCTTGCATTAACATCAATTGCCTTTCTTTCTCTCCACTTCTATTCATCAATTTAGATTCACTGAAACAAGAAAGTAACACTTTATGCCCCTCAGTCAAATTCAAGTTTAAAACGACCTCAACTCAAACAAGCTCAAACTCAGCAATTCATATATTATTGAGTTCAAGTTCCATTGAACTTGAAAATTTTTGCTGTTTAACTCATTTACAACCCTAGCTAATAGGGGTTAAATTGTCATTTTAATTTTAGTGGAAAGCTAGTGAAGATTAGGGAGCCCTTTGGAATCACTCCCTTCATCTTCGTCCACTATTATATAGGCCAATGGTGACACGTGTTTGCAGGGTTACTGAACTAAACATTTCTTATGTGTTGTGGTCCCACACGTGTGAAGGCTGAAGGGAGCGTGACATAAGTCACAGGTTCTGTTTGTTTATCCATAAATATATAATTTTGCTTATTTATTGTTTTTCTGGTGTTGGTTATTTAGACAATTAAAGCTTGCCCCTTCCCTTCTCTGTCTTCCATAATGACCACCAGAAAGGTTGGATGGATTCCATATCAGTTGTTAAAGCTCAAATCATGTGAGTGTTTACGAAAGAATTTGAGTTTATTTTTATAGAACAATTTAAGATCGAATCAATACAAAATATTCAAATCAAATTCACCTCATATCTCAAATTAATCTCAAACTGAACTGGGTCTTTCTTTAAGAATTAAATCTAGCTATAGCAGCAAGATTGCAGCCCAACTCGATAGGTTGGATGGCGCCCACCTAAAGGAAGAGCACTTGTAAATTGGCTATGGAGCTTGATTTGAGCTGTTCTATTGAATACAAATACATTAAATTTTAGATGGGATTTTCATTAAATATTTACATGGATGAGTAAAAATGTACCATGTTCAAGAACCAACAAGTTTAACAGAGACTTCATCAATGTAAAAATTATTAGATAACTCAAGAAATCTGAATGGAAACAAGATTATGGAAATCAATAAGAACTATGTACAGTAAAATCTCCAGATCATGGTGTAATGTTTTACACATGTATTTACTTTTCAACCATGTTTTTCACATGATAAGATCAATCAAAGAATGCAGCTTGAAGAAGAAAACTTAATTAACTTCTGGAATGCTCTGTAGGACCGGCCTCCATGACCGTTGGTGCTCCAGATGATGAAGATGATGATTGTGGTGATCAGTATTTGCATCAATCAACTTTGCCAGGACTTGTTCAAGAGACAGACCTTGCATGTCAACGCTGTGCACCAACTCCTCCAGCTCCTTCTTCGAAATCTTTATCTTCACCTCCCTTGTAGACGGAGACGACGAAAATGATAACGAATTCGCAAACCCTCTCTTCTCAGTCAGCAGGCTCTGCTTCTCTGTGTTAACATCATTATCATGATCATGATCATGATCATGATCATCCATTACTCTCCTGCTACTTCCAATTCCAAGCCTGTGCTTCGACGCCGAGGAATACTCCCAATCATCGCCAGCCCACACCATGTTGGACGACTCCCGTCTAATACAATTTCCCATGTCAGATTTGAAGTTTACCTTAATATTTTTTTCCTTTTCTGTGAAGAAGAAGAGATTTTGAAGCTGAAACAATCTGTGTATATATAGCAAGAGAAGATGTTGATTACTGATTAGCCAGCTTCCAGGAAGATTACATGTGTAGATAAATATAAGAATATTATATAGCTATGCTACGTGAGATTTGGTCTTACGTGGAAATGTTTCAGAGTTTGGTTAGTTGACCAGAAATATTAAACAGCTAGCAGCTAGCTTGTACCACGGTATCGAGCTGATGGCTCATGATCTAGGGGTTTCCAGATTTGAAGACGTGGCAGTGGATCTCGGCGTGTTGATTGGCTTGAAGCAATAGCTTAGAGAGGGGATAGACCAGCTGGCTGCCACATGCAAAAACTTGCATGAAAATTAATAAATCAGAATTGAGAAGGAAAGGAAAAGTGAAAAAGAAGAAGCGTATGAAAAGGGATTAAGAGACGGAATATCTGCAGGTGTGAAAAAGATATGGGAAGGGAATCCTTGACTTTCTTTGATTTATTCTCACCTTCCCTCACCCGATCTTTGATAAATCACCTTACCATATTTTCATAAGCCTTGATTCCTTTCTCACCACTCCATGTATCAAGCATTATAAGTTGTCTTTCCTTCAATGTGAAGTTGGATTTCCTCGTAATTTCTCCTCATAAAAGCTCTGGGCTGTGCATGCATGGATTTGTATATTGGTTGCAAACACACGTAAAAATCATAAACATTTCTTTTCTTTTTTTTCCCTTTTTTCCTTCAAGAGAGAATTTATGTACGTTAGAACCCAGAATCAACAATACTGAAGCCCACTGAAACATCGGAGCACACTGAAATCGACGTAAAAATCTGAAGCTGCTGTTGTCACCATAGAACATAGAAACAAGCTAAAACTGATATTGTAAGCTGTATAATGACGAAGGCATTTAGAAATTTCTTCTGGGGTCCTTATCAAACAATGTTAAGCATGAAGGGAAAGAAGATTTCGATAAGTGTATTACACTCAATAATTTACATTGAGTCAATTTCGTACTCGAAACTAAGTTTAATTTTTTCTTAATTTACGTTTGATTGAAAAAAAACACATAGTTTTATAATTTAATATGTATGAATGACAAAATACTTTGACTACTGACAGAAACATGTATATTTTTGAATGAATTAAAATCTTTTTTTTTACTAGTTCAAACTTCAAACTGCATTAGGCCTAGAGCTAAGTCAAATCGATGCAGTTGCTTATAAAACTTCTTTATTGACCCTTTCGTCTGTGTATTAAAACAGGATAAGCTTCAAGAATTTGTTGGGTACCGTTGAATTTGATTCGAATTGAGTTTAATACAGTTTATTCAAAATTGATTGAAATTCAAAAGAACTTAATCTAAGCTGATTTGTATCCTATTTGTTTTATAAAACCAAACTCAATCTTTGATTTGAATTTCCGAAAAGAAAACAAAGGAAAATTGTCTTATCCATGAATACATGTACTCACTTTTTTCTCCTCCTAATTTTTCAAGAACAAGCTTCGTGTGATAGTGATGGCTAATAGAGACATACATGGCTATAAAATAATAATAATATTTTGATACATGATAAAAACGTTCAAATTTTTTATTAATTTTTAATAATTTATTTTAATATTTTTATAAAATTTATTTTATTATTTTTTATAAAAAACAAAATTACTTTTATGACCATTAACATTAAATCGTTGATTATTAAATTCAACTATTAACTTTGACTTTTTAAAAATTGAAGAATGAGACTTTATCATTTATAGAAACATTGGATGGGATTATGTCTTCTAGCATTTATTTTATGTATAATTCAAAATCATTCAATTACACAATGACATATTAATAAAGATATCGATAAATCGAATCAAGTCAAATTAGGCTAAAATTTGCATGATCTACTAATTTACGAAATTTAAAAGTCTAGAGCACAATTTACGGCACGATGGATTATGCCTCTACAAGCTTTTTGGTATTGTTAGTTTACCCAAAACTAATTTATATGTTTTTCTATAATTTCTATGGCAATATTGGGTCAACCCACAGGCCGTTCGTAAGGTTTTAGCACAATTGTGTCAAAATAATATAAATGGGATCAACCTGTGGTCATGTTTACATATTAATTTATTTGTATTCGTTAATATTCAATCATACATGATCAAGTATTATTATAACTAATAAGGCCCTAAGTGATTGATGGTGTCATAATTATTGTAAGATTAACACTTAAAATGGCATTTTGTTTACTTAATTGAGTTTCTTCTCCTTACTGAATTGTTGCATTGAAAGTGATTGAAAGGTTTTAATTTTGTTTTGGCTTTCTTTAAAAGACAAATTCACATTCAAAAGGTTTTAAGAAGTCAAATTTCTATCCTTTTTTCAATTTTTTAAAAATATTTTATAATAAATAACTAAAATGTTCTTCATAAAAATAAAAATAAATAATATTAATATTAAATTAATATAAAATAATACTAAAAATTAAAAAAATATATAAAAATAAAAAAAATTAAACATGGTGACTACTGAAAATATAATTACGTGATCCAAAATAACTATCTAATTAAATTGATAGTCGGATCTAACTGTTTTGATGGTGAAAACAGATAAACTTAGTTGTCAAAGATCTAGTTGCCTCTGTCATTAAGGAAGTTAGATTCGATAGTCAATCCAACAAGTGATCATTTTCAATCACCTAATTAAATTTCTAACAGCCACTGTAGTTGGCGAAGTTGTTAGAAGCAGTTACTTTTTTCAAAATTGTTTTATTTTTATATATATTTTTAAAAATTTTTAAAATTTTTTAGTGTTATTTTATATTTTAAATATTTTTATAAATTTAATTTTATTATTTATTAATTTTTATTCAAAAAAATAAAAATACCCTTTTGATCGATTAAATTTAACAATTGATTATTAAGGTTAATTATTAACTTTTATCAACATAAGTATTTAATTTTTTAAAAATTTTTTGATATCAATTTATCTGTTAAAAAAAACCTTAAATGAAGGGGAGGTGGGGTTGCGTTTATTCAAGCAATCTTCTACTGACCGAGTCAATGGTCATGGTTCAGTCAGGAAACGATATGGACTACTTGATTTCCAGAAGGTCTTTTGGGTCCAAATTGACCGTTTTCAAAATGGGTTCTTGTCATTAGTCCAAATATACGATGGGCCAAACCCAGTTCACCCAATTTTAACCTGATTAAGCCCATTATTAAACAAAAGTTTTATCGATTTGAATCCCTTTTTTATAACAAAGCTCCGTTCACGAACATTTTCTTACAAACTTCTAATCGAAGAGGAATCAATGAATTAGATCGTTAATATACATCAATTTATATGAATAAATGTCGACGTAAATGTATTTGTTTTCTTACAAATTCTCTTTTTGACATAAAACTATCGAATATTATTAGATGTCCTGTCAATAATGCTCATCTTTATTGAATAATTTTCGTACAACCACCATGAGTTTGAAGGGCTCTTATTTTACTTTAGGCCAAAGAACTATTTTCCACGCATAGTTTCAGGCGGGATAAAGTTCCATCTACTTAAGTTTAAAAGCTTGGTCTCCCACCATTTACCTAATTTTTTATTATTTTTTTATTAAAATGATTAAATTACTCTTTTAAAAATTAAAAATTTATAATAAAAATATAAAATAATTTTTAAATATAAATATTTTTAAAAAAATTAAAAAATATTTAAAATTTAAAAATTCAAGGCGATGGTAGCTGTTTGAATTTTTTTAAATATATTTTTTAATTTTTTAAAATTTTATATTTATATAAAATTTATTTTATTAATTTATAAAATTTTAATATCAAAAAAATAAAAATATTTCTGATTATTATTGTATATTTATTATTTTTAATATTAAAATTAAGCTAAATGAGAATCAAATTTTTGAACTTAAGCGAGTGGGATCGCCCGGAAACCATGGGTGGAAAATAGTCCTTTGGCCTTTACTGTATAAATTCATGTTTACAAAGTATCTGCATGCATTCGACGCACAGACCGAAGTACATTCACCACGTACATTACAGTATTCTTACAAGGTTGGCAGTGAGCTTAGATTCATTCCACGCGGCAAAAGCTCCGAAATTTCAGCGCTTTTGTCTGTACTTCACGCTGTCTCATCCTCTTCCGAATGACACTTTTACTGGAGAGACAAAAAAATGGACGTCTCATTTGAGCCCCAGTCTCACTGTGCTAAATTCAGGAACCCACCAAACGGTTACCGCCGTCGATCAAGGCACAGGTCTCCCTCGACTCCGCCCGTTCGCTGGAAGTTTCACGACATAAATCGCCCCTCCGGGGGCGGAGGAGGCGTTGCGATGTCGGCCCGGAAGTTGGCTGCTGGGCTCTGGCAATTGCGTCTGTTGACTCAGGTAAGTGTATAAACATGGAACTTCGGTAATTGTGATGTATGGAGTGTTTGGTTGGTGGGAAAATGGTGGGAAATGTAAACAATTGTTTTTTTTTTTTCTTAATAATGCTAGATTGTAGCCAATTATGTGTTTGGATGCTGAGAAAATTGGGACATGATTTGAGAAATAGAGTTTTGATTTCTTTGAATTTATATGTTCTGTCACATCTCCACTTGGAACTTGGGGAAAATGCAGTTTTACAGGATGATCTGTGTAGGTGCTTCAAAAAAAAGCTTTCTAATTCTTGGCTTGATTCGGTCCATTTTCTTGTTTACATATTCTGTGAGTAGAAACTGGCATGATATTTCTATTTAATGCTGCCATGTTCTTTCCTGCAGCCTTTTGCTAAACATGTAAATCAAGTGCTCTCTTTCAGTCGCGCTAGCAGAGAATTTGTTCCCGGAACCAAGCATCTGCAGCAGAGCCCTCTACCGGCTCAATATGAGGTGTGCCGCCTTTTTTCTTAGGATAATATAATTTTCAATCGTTCTTGGCATTCTAGAGGAAGATCCTCGTGGCCTACATAAAAATTGGTTAGTTAGGATTCGCACTCCACAGCCATATACCATTGCCCATATTGACAAGAAGGTTGTTTATTTGAAATCGATGAATATATGTTAGTTGTCTTCGAATGGTGGTAAAGTAGTAGTATCGGTTATTCTGTCCTGTGCTGCAGCTGATGTATAATTGCTTGATAATTAGCAATTTGATTTTATATGTGCTGCTTCCTAATCCTGTTTCTCTTTTCTTCAAAACGTACTAGCAAGCATCTTCTTTGCCATATCCCAAGGAAGGGGCAACAAAATGGGACACAAGGTGCTTGGCTACATCCACTGAGGCTAACTGCTTGTGCAGCCATACCAAGTTTCTTGAAGGTCAATTTGATACTACATCTGTTGTTTCGGCATTGCATGCAGAATTAGTACTGGCGCGGTTATGGATTCGTGGGCTTGAAGATGAGCTTTGGTCCTCGAAGAAGAAATTTAAACACTTGTTGGGAAAGCTTAAAGAGGAAAGAAACTCATGGCAGAAGAAATACAATAAAATGTGTGCAGTTATTGACATTTTAAAGGATGAATTGAGTGTGGGAAGGAAAAGACAGAAAAGGATTGAGATTATCAACTCTAAATTGGTCAAGGAGCTGGCTGACTCTAAGTCATCTGAAAAACAGCTCATGAAAGATTATGAGGAAGAAAAAGGGACCAGGGAGCTGATGGAGGAAGTTTGTAATGAATTGGCTAAGAAAATTGAAGAAGACAAGACTGAAATGGAAGTGTTGAAGAGTGAAACATTTAAAATTTGTGAAGAGTTAGAAGAAGAGAGGAGAATGTTGCAGCTGGCAGAGGATTGGCGCGAAGAACGTGTCCAGATGAAGTTGGCTGATGCAAGATTGGCTCTTGAATGTAAGTACTCTCAGATGAATAATCTGGTAGCTAACCTTGAAGTTTTTTTGAGGACAAGAAATGAGAACTTGGATGAGATGGATTTAAGAAAAATTGAGCTGATCATGCAGGCAGTTAGATCAGTGAATCTCTACAACATGAAAGAATTCGATTATGTGCCACCACAATCAGGCAGCATATTCTCAATTTCTGATGAAAATTGGCAAGTGGAAGCTCATGAGAGGAAGATGGATCCGTCAGTGATCAGGTATAGATCCATTGGTGATGTTTCTAACTGCAATACTAGAGGTCCTGGGTTAGAAAACAATGCAAGATTATGGGAATTGGCAAGTCATACTGAGGATCAAAGTTCAAGATATTGTTTCAAAGGGAGTGACCACTCTGCTATCAGAGTTAAGGAAATCGAACTTGCTTCAAGGAGGAAAATGGAATGCAATGAGAAAGTAACCCAAGATTTTCCAAATACTGAAATCAGTGAGGTATGTTCAAGGTCTGGGGACCAACCAGAGCAAAAGACATATTCTGTATCTAAACTTGGGAGATCATTAACAAGTTTTGGTAAATTCCGCGAGATGACATCAGATGAGGTTCCCGGAATGCATTTAAATGGGACAGTTCCTATTCTTGGAACAACTTCTTCACACAGAAAGTCAGTCGAAGGCTGCAGCAGGATCCAGCAGCGAGATTTAGTAGGACAACTAGTATCATCAGACAATCCGCGTCTAACCCAAGGAATGAAAGGGTCCATAGAATGGTCACAAGACATCCAAAATAATAGGTCGAAGGTAAAGTGTTTGAAAGCAATGACAGAAAGCCATAGAACTCAATTACTTAATCCTCAGAATAGACACTGAGCAATATGAACTGTAAAATTTCCTTGTTTCAGAGGCACCCTCCTGCATAGGAACGGATTTAATTCGCTGCCTAATTAGTTTTACTGAGTGTGAAGTTTTTGGATGTTTTAGTCCCCAAAATCATGGGCTATCCAAGACTGCTTTATTACACAGTTGAGCAATACAATTCATTTCCAGCATAATCATATTTCTTTCTTTTAAGCCTGAGAATCTTCAGGCAGAGTGGTGTAAAAAAACAAAACTTTCTCTTTTCAGATGGGGGCTGGCTAGAGCTGGGATACCATTGAAGTTTCTTAGCACAATTTGGTCATTTCCCGAGGAAAAAAATTATTGTATATGTGAGATTGCGCATTTGAAATTTTCCATCTTGTTTCTACCACCTTTGATCCCCAGTAACAAACTTTCGTGTCCATATTTATCTGTCTCCCTATCGGAAATATGGTGATAATACGTAAAGTAATTGGACCAGGATGTTACAGTGGGGCAAGTTCGAAGGATATGGACCAAGCCTTGATTTAGGAACCCAGCTGTGCCCCTTAGATTGAAGTTTGTCTGTAAAAAATGAAAAGCTTTTACAGCTTTGAAAGGGCAGAGAATTTTGCTGGGAAACTTGATAACAAGTTTGTCTCATGTACTGAAATGCAGATCATAGAATTGAGAAATGCAACAACTGATAATCCCCAGATGAACACAAATTATTTATCCATTTTTTAAGGCCTTCAATTCATATCTTACAAATACATGTTCCAATTTTGAAAAACACCTGGTTGGATTCATTGTTGAAAATCTACTTGTTTAGTTTTGTCTCTTATTTAAAATTATTCAATTACATAATAACATATTAATTTATTTATATAAAATTGAAATTGCAATGCTGAGAGAAACCACAATATTCGAAGAAAGGATGAGTCAATCCAATTAAATTAGCCAATTAACTTTGTTCCATGATAAAACTGGAGAGTCATCCAGCTAGCTTGATTATATAGAGCCCCACAGCTTATCAGGAAAATGGACTTGCCACCACCTCAAGAACCAGAAGCTCAGTCATGATAATGCCGTAGTGGGTTTGAGCTCTTTTCTTAGTTCCATCATTGTCAACATGTATATTTCTGCCACTCTAACATCAATTTAATACCTATGCAATTATAATATTATTGACTTTCTTTTTGAATTATTGTAGTGTACATGATGTACATATTCTAAGCAAGCAAATATTTGTAAATATTCTCGTTTGTACATATGAATGGAAGTGGAGTCAAATTGATTTAGGCTTTTACATTTGAATAGATTGAATTCGAATTGAACTTTGAGTTGGATATTATATTTTGAATTTGAAAAGAAAGTTTTACCATTTAAATTAACTTTTAGGGATGGAAGAAACCTAATAACATTTAACAGTGATATAAAAATTCATTTACAAATTTGTAAAAACTTAAGCCAAAAGTCTCTAAAAATATTTAGTTAATATGAAAATCCAATTAGTAACCATTGTTTCTCTAAATGTCTGGTTACAAGGAATGTGAACTTAATGTGTAAAGAAGACGTTCTTAGATTGTCTTATAACGTCGTTTTGATCATTTCAAATTAAATTTATTTGAACTTGTGAGCCTAACAAAGTAAACACCTTCAAATTCGAAGTTGACTGAAAACAATTTATTTTGAGCTTCATTAGATCAAGCCGAATTAGACCTAGACGGAAGAGTGGGGTCAAACAAGGGGATCCCCTCTCAATTCTGAAAGGGCAAGATTCTGATGCATTATTTTTTCTGATGACCTAGACTGATCTGAGCTTGGAAAAGATCACATCCCATAATAAAATATAGGATATGGAATCTTCCAACTTGAAGCCAAAGAATTGAATAATAGGATTTGGCCTGAATCACCATCCCCCAACTAAAACAAATTAAATAATTTACCTGAATATGCATGATTTATGACAAAAGAATCTGATAGTACAAAGATGAAAAACAATAAACATTCAAATCCCTCCAAATTAAAACAGCTTGCATGTTCACATGCAATCTCAAGGACTCCTATTTCTGATGAAACAGTTGAGTTTCTGTACAGAATAATTGTAAAAGATATCATATATTACGGTATGAAAATCTGAAAATTTGTCCGGAAATCATCAGGGTTATTCAGAGGTAGAAAATCTCTCAGACTCGCTTGTATTTCTTCAGTTCTGTGCATCTGCCCGCATGCATATGTTAAATAGATGATAAGATAGGCACATGACTCAAACGGCAAGAATGGCCCAGCCAGAAAGTTATAGTTCCTTCCAAGTAGAGGTTGATGGTGATGCCTCACTGCCGTGACTCTATTCGAAAAACTGTTTGCCTGAAATTTCAAAATTGGTAAAACCGGACATTCCATTACAGACGAACGGGCATTCAGACGCTGAAATATTAGAACGGGATTATTTGAAGTATGGAATGGTCGTTCCAATATTTATACATGTGTTTTTACACATGGTTGATATATATATATATATATATATATATATATATATATATTTGAATCAGAATAGTTGGAATTTTAAAGTTTTTAAAGACCGATTCTGTAAGATAATTTTGAAAGTGATTAATAATGGCACGTGGGTGCTAGAATGAGAATCCTGAAACATTTGATGGAGGAGCTCGTGCAGGAATCAGATTTGGCTTGTGGTTCTGTTTCTTGATCTGCCTTGACAGAAGGTTAATAACCATTATCCCCTTACAACTTGAGAAAAATACAAAACACAGAGTAATTTGAGATAATAACAAATACACTCCAATTTGAAACATTTTTTTAAATAGATTTTTAATTAAATTTAGGATAATTATAAAATAATCCTTTTTTATGCATATGTTAACTTTGGATGTATTTTGGTTTTCTAAAACCTTAAGGGAGCAATTGATATAATTGAGTCTGACAAAACCTTAAATAAAATCGAGACTAAACAAATATTAATGAAAGCCGAAACGATTAGCCTGATCGAGCTTTGCTCAATCAGTTGATGAAGAGTAACATTAGAATTATCAAAGAAAATAAAAGAGCTATTAAAAAAATGAATAAAAAATTATCGAAAAAAAAGATAATTAGTTAAAAACAAAAAAAAAAAATCAAATAATAAAATAGCTATCAATAAAACAAACTTTGATACGAGAATACTAATAAACATTCGAATTTAAAATGAATTAAGATTTTATAAATTTAAATTCCACTCTTTTAAATTAAATATAAATTTGATCTCAGGCTTGCTCTGTTCATCCCGAGCCTAAATCTATATAAGATTAAAAGAATTGCTAGGCTTAGGTAAGGCTATTTATTACCTTGATGAAGTATGATTCTTAGACTAAGCTTTACAGTTCTTAATCTTAAAATAATCAACTTTGTCTCCTTGTAACTTCACCCGTTACCTCAGCGCTTGATCTCTGCATATGAATTTGTTGGATTCCGAGCTTCGGAACCAATGGGAGCACATGGAGAACACTTGGCTGGTTTTGCTGGTGGCTATAAAATATCTGGTGAGATTTTGATTCTTCTAAATCCTTTAAACAAAAAAAAAAAAAAAAAGAAAGGCAAAACCAGATCTTGTCTTTTGGCACCCAAGGCCAAGGAACTGTGTCTCAACTTGTATTGTATATTATTGGCATTTTTCATTATTATGAATAAAAATATATCCTTCATTTCCTTCCAATTTCATTGGATGGCTCTTTTTTTTAAAAAAAAAATAAATTAGGCAGCTTATTAATTTTTATTTTATAGCCATCAATGAATCTTAGCCCCGAGCTCGAAAAAAACTTAAAATAAAAACCAAAAAATCAATATTATACTCGAAAGAGATTATACAACAAAATATTATTCAAAAATAAGTTATGGAAAATGTGATTATAAGGTTTTTTTTTTATGTTCACGCAATACACATATTTAATACTATTTCAAGTAAAATACCATTCATTTTCAATCCCTATCGTCCTTCTCTTGTTGTTTAGTTCAAATTAACTTTATTCGAATTTCATGTCATCCATTGGGTCATTATGTTTCTATAAAGACAATGTTATTAAATACGAAATAAATTAATAGATAATGATAGAATAACTTTTTTCATATGGTTAATAATTTTTTTGTATAATTTACGAGACTCGATTCCAATCTTATTTTTCTTCACCTTCAAAAGTTAAAGGTGAATTATATAAAAATAGAATAGATAACATATTATACAATCAAACTCTTTAGTCAAATTCATTAAAACAACTTCTAAAAATGATTAATTATAAAAGTTGCATATAATAGTTTATTATTTATACGTAAAATAATTCAAAATACGAATAAAAATCTTCCATTAAGAAATAATATATAGTTTTATTAATAAGTTATGAATTTGAATTACAAATATAAATTATAGATTTAAATAATAAATTTAAGTTGAATTAGAACTTAACTCAAAGAAACTTATTTTTATTTGAATTAAATTAGAACTATTTTTAAATTTGACTCAATGAATTTAAATTAAATTTAAATTGAGTTATTCTTTTATTTGAATTAAATTTAAGCTTAAAATTATTTAGATTTAATTTAATTCCAATCGGTCTTAGATCAAGAATCTATATTTTATCTCTAGAATGAAATTATAACCACATGATCAAAATCAAGCCTAGGATAGGATCATACTCGTTAAATTTTTATTGGTCCCCGTAGTCAGCTTGAATTTGAACTTAAATTTTACTTTCAGATTACTGGATCTGACTTTCACTGAGGTCAGACTTTACCGACCAAATTTACCTTTTACTTCACAGGAAAAGGGTCCACACCAGCCGGACCCAACCAGTGAAATTGGGTCCAGACCCAGATCCGAACGGTCCTCAATAAATGCTGCAAATTGCCCTTACTGTGAGACGAAGTAAATAATATTAAGTTTGAATTTATAATACTTAATTTAAATTTATTTAAATTAATATATAATATATCAAAAAAATATTTATAAAAATAATGATATTATTAAAATAATAAAATATTATTATTAATAAAATAGTAGATAATTTGTTTAAACTGTATAATTAATTTAAATTAAATCAATTGAAATTTGGGCTTTTGCCTCTTTGATTGATGATAAAGATCTTTTGTTTACTTCACTTGCGACAATTAGTGGTAGGGAACGAACTTGACCCCACCATATTTGTTTCTCAACCGTCCAATGTGCCCGTCGCAACACGCTTTGCTTTTCTTTTTCCTCTCTTTTCTAGGCTTCCTTCTTTACCCACAAGTGGGATTAGTTCAATCATTAATCAAAAGAATTATGTTAATCCGCCTTTGATTAACCCATATTAATACAATTTATTAAGACTATTACTGATAGTAATTGCCACGTAAGATCTTTCAGTGATTCTTATTGCAAAAAGATTTGATTTGGTCAAATCATTATATATTTTAAAGAATAGATCGTCCTTGTATACGTTAAATATAATCATTAAAATAGATTAAATAAAAAATATAATTTTATATAAAATATGATTAATATTTAGATTAAATAAATAATATTTTTTTGATAAATAAAATTTATAAACAAAAATAAATGGACAAACCCGTAATGTCCTAATCACAATAAAAAAACTCGTCTTCCATCAAAATTAAGGCAAACCCAAGAAGAGTAAAAAACTAAACTTCTTAAAAGATCGAAATAGACTTTGGAAAAGTTTGGTTTTTGGCTTTTCTTAAGTTTGTCATCGCTTGGATGGCAGATGAACTTTCTTATTGTGTTTAAAATGTTTTATAGGTAAAAATCAAAAAATTAATCAAATCTATCAACTAAAACGAGAGATCATCTTCATACAATAAGGTGTGAATTTATATAAAAAATATTTATTGTTGCGGTGCAAATAAAAAAATAATTCCAACTTCACAACTAAAATACTAAGTTGGCGACGGGATGATAGTGATTGGCCATAATTAGGGAGGATATTTCATTTTCATTTTTTTTTTTTAAATGTGGCAAAAGTACGGGTATTTCTGGGCGATGAGAGCAGAAAAAAAAAAGGACAAATAATTGCAAGAGCAGGAGGAGGGGACCAAAATTCAGGAGACGCAAAAAATATGAAAAATAAAATAAGCCAATTGCTTTTAATGGAAGGTGATTGGTGCGGTCACAAGGGCACAAACTGACGAGAAATGAGACTCAATTGATGGGATTGTATTGTATTATTATTATATTGCATTCTAGTGAAAGATGAAACACTCCCACTGTGCATTTGATTGATTTCACAGGCAAAAAAACAAATTTTTTTTATTAATGATAATTATTTATTTCAAATATAATTATATCGAAATAATGTAATTAAAATTGATAAGGTTGATTGCAACTAAATCAAAAGGACAATGCAATTGGACCATAGAGCCTTGCGATTCAGTGGGAACCAACGGAAAATAACTAAATGGCAAATGACAATTACAACACATAGTACAAAATTGGGAAGTACATTTTTGCTTTTGAGCGGACGGAGTTCACTCCCAGGAAGTGGTAAGTTGGTGAGTGTTGAACACGTGTGACAACTAATATTTAGTTCTTTATGTTTTTACAGTGAAATTGAGACGAAATGAAGTCCAGATTCACTTGAAATGAAGCGAAATTTAAATATAAACTGTTATATAAGTCTTCTTCTGCTTTAGACGTCCTACGTCGCTATAAGGAGTCGTCCGTTGATTCCGTCTGGGTTCTTCTCGGTTCTTCTTCTCCCTCACCTTGTTCAAATCTTTAGCTCTGTATAAATTTTTATAGAACTGCTTTTAGAGTAAGCCTGGGCTTGAGAACAGTGATGACGATTCAGTTTTCGACGTTTTGAAAATCTGTAATGGGACTCAGGACACTCCCCACTTAACTTCTCTCTTGATCTTGTGTTGAACTTTGTTTTATTCTTTTTAGTCTCTGAATGCTATATGACGAAAGGTCGGAGGTTAACGACGAGCAGAAGCGAGCGGTATTTGGGGAGCTACGGCTATGTTAACGGCCAAGGGGAGGACGTGAACGACGTGCCGGAGCTTGGAGAGGATGATGTGTGGTCGACGGTCGACGATGTGGCAGAGGGAAACGACCCGGTTGTTATTGATAATAACAACAACAATTCGCAAAGCGAATGGAGTCCACGCACTTCGGTGGAGAGTAACGGGAGTTATCGGCATGATCGGGTACCGCGGGACGACCGCCACGTGGGAGGTCTGTCGTTGGCTTTCCAAACGATGTCGTCGCAGAGAATTGTGCACCAGTTCAGAGGTGGTGGGAATGACACGGTGTCTGTATCCCCACGTGGGCATCAAATGGCCACATCAGCACCCGTGAACGTCCCGGATTGGAGTAAGATATACCGGGTTGACTCAGTCGAGTCGTTACATGAGTCAGACGAGGGGCTGGACGATCGTGACTCTGAGATGATCCCCCCGCACGAGTACTTGGCTCGAAGCCGCAGAACGGGCGGGGCTTCTGTTTTTGAAGGTGTGGGCCGAACCCTCAAGGGACGCGACCTAAGGCGCGTGAGAGACGCAGTGTGGAGCCAAACCGGATTTGATGGTTAAGAAATCGATTGATTTTCATAATTATCGTTGTCATATAATTAAATATATATTTATATTTTTTTCTTGGGCAATGATTCGGTTGAGTTGAACTCGAAAGATAACTCAGCAACGACTGAGCTCAAGCCTGCCTTATGAAGTGACAAGAAAAGGGTGTTTTGTGGTGGCAGAGGGTGGTGGCGACGGCCGCAGCCAAGGCAAAGGAAAGGAACTCTCTCTTACCCAACTTACATTTCACGAAATAATAATAATAATAATAATAATAATAATCTCTGTTTCGGATTGTGGTGGTTTATGTAATTGTATTGGTGCTGAGTCATTTTTGTTTGCATTTTTTCATCACCTTATTTAATATAAATTATTTATATATATATATATATATCTTTCCCTCCTATTTCATTGGATGCTTTTTTATTTTTTATATTGGAGCCGCCAATGAATCTCCCCCTTGGTTCTCTTGGTTGGGAGACGGTTTGCATTGCCCCCACAATCTTATATTATGATACTCAAGTCCCCGAAATTTCAGCCGTTTGATCAAAATCAAACAAGCATTGGATACGAAACTATAGTGACAGTTCTAATAAAAGCCACATCTGGGAACAGGGTCCACGGCACCCGAACCCAAGCAGTGAAATTGGGTCCAGACCTGAGTACGTTCACTCCCCATCTGGGTCCCAACATACTAACTCGGCTTGGCCAGTTACGGTCCTCGCCTCGCCCAATAATGCCGCCCGCAATTTGTCATTTACAGTAACAACGAAAAAGTGACCCAAAAGTTGCAGGCGCACGTATGGTAGTGAAATACATTGGCCCCACCAAATTGTGTTCTCAGCCGTCCAAGGTGCCCATCATAATCCACTCTACCCACGAGCGGAATTAGTTTGATCGCATTCCTTCTAAAAGTTGTAGGCGCATGTATGGTATCATCTTTGGATTTAAAATGGGCTTGGTGCAAAATGGCAAAAATGAAATAAAATAAAAGATGATCAAAGGGCATAAATTGACGAAGTCAACAGTCGCTTAAGAGCATTTTCTTATATCGAAATTGAATGAATTGGAGCCAAACAGGTGTCAAAGTGCCTTATGGCTTTACATCTTTCAAGGCATTTTAGCCATTATCAAGTCACCGTCATTGTGTTGTACAATGTGACTTCGAATATTTAAGAGGATTATTTATAATCTAAGATTCCAATTTGTGGGAATTGAAAACGACTTGCTCTAAAAGAAAATTGGCCATAGTATAATTTCATACCCAACTTCATTCACTCTTAATCTTCTTTACCATCCATCCATCGCTCCAAATATTTATATTCGAGTCAGCTTAAATTCAATCTAAAATAAAAATTTTTTCAAACTGAGTTTGAGTTTTATTCTTTGATCTTTAACTGATTCTTTTTATACGTGAATTGTATTTTATAAATAATAAATATTAGATGTACTTATTGGAGTGGGCCTAAGCCCATTTTCTTTTGTTAAATGTTGGGCCGTTCAAGCGGGTTTTGATCCAGGCGTACCAACCCAATTCCTAGAGGAAGGCTTGTAAAACCCAAGCGGGCCATAATCTCACCCTAAGAGTTTGCCCCGGCTTTAATTTACCTATTAAATTGTTTTATTTTTTTAATTCACCGATGTTCAATTGTTAAATCAGCTCGATTTAATTATTATCTTTGAAAATATAATAATGTTTTATAACTAATTTTTTTCAGATTTTTTACTATGTCACATTAATATTATAAACCAATTATTTGATGGAATTAATCTCGATTAGATTCTAAAATCATTCCTATTTATATAAAAAAAACGAACCTTTTTTTTTTAGCACTAAAAAATTCATGAACCGTTGGGCATATAAACATACAAAATTATTCACGATAACTACTCATAATTTTATTAAAAATATGTGTAACTACGAATCTAACAATTAATAATAATATTTATGAGTAATATTGTGACATGTCACGAGGGTAATTACGTAATCACATAGGACAACTCACAAGGGTAATAACGTCATATGAAGCAACAGACAAGACAACATGCTAAGTGGGGTGGGCTTAAGAATTATTAATTTATACAAAATTAAAAAAAACTATTTTTTCTCAAATTTCGAAAAATTATTGGTTTGACTTTTTTCTCTAATTATCCGCATTTGTCGGCACTGAGGGCGACTGGACGTAAGATAATTCTATAAAAATTTTGAGAAATCAATCAGAATCAGAATCAACCTATTTTTATAAATAGAAATTAGAATTTAAAACTGACAGATCGGTTCTTACTCAAAACCCATATTACAAGTTTCGGCTAGACTTTAATTTCTATTAGAAATTTATATCACATATTTACATAATGATGCAAAATATAAGTTTTAATAAAATTTGTGAAAAATATATTACTTTAATAATATTTTTTAAATCTATAAAATTATGTATAATATTTTATTTTATTTTTATATTAAATATTATTTTAAAAGAAATGTAAATAAAGAAAAGTCCCACAAAACCTTCAAACTCTATTCATATTGAAAAACCAAAAAAAATCCCTTTTATTTTTAGATACAAGTATTGATTTCGGTTCTTTCAGAGGTAGAATTTATCAAAAATTGATGGATATTTTAATTTTTTATTAACATTTAAAATTATTTAATTACATATTAATACAATATTTTAATTAGTATAAATTTATAATTATAATATTATTTATCTTTTTTATTTGTAATGCTATTTTAACAGCAAATATATGAATAAATATTAATTTATTATTATATAATTAAATATTATTTTATCTCTCGTTTAAAATAATTTAATTGTATTATATGTTTTCGTTAGTAAGAATTTTCATTTAAAAATATTTTAATTTAAGAATTTTATTTCTTTAAATAAAATTCATTCACGAGGAAAAATAAATTATTTTATTAGCATTTTAATTTAACTTTCCAAGAAAAAATTATCTTCAATTGAAGGCAGCACGCTCTTTTTCAAAAGATAAAACAGGTTCCTGAGCAAGTCTTTGCCTATTAAACTGCAATTCAACCAAAAACAATGTGAATTTTTGTCCAAAAGCTGAAAGCTTATCTCAAACACTTAAACTTTGCTTTAGGTTTCGCTTAGATACCCCTGAAACAGATTTCGTTTTTTGTCCATATTTAACTTTCCCATCTGCCTATCTATAGCTTTTTGTATAAAGCCGCTAACCTTCACATTTACAAGAGCTCTCGAAGAAAACCCTTTTAGTTTCCTAGTTCAATTCTTTATCTTGATCTTAAAAATGGGTTGTTGTGGCAGCAAAGAAAAAGTTCCACAATCAGGTATTGATGGTCATAGATCAGACACTGGTTATTCAAGTCATCAAACAGCTCCTCCTAGACAAACCCATCAAACTTATCAGCAGCAGCAGCAGCAACATCATGTTGCTAAGCCTCCAAAGTTTTCAGTCCCTCCAGCTCAAACCGCTCCACAAACTAGGCCACAGCCACAGCCACAGCCACATCCAGTGAAAACTGCTGGAACTAAGACTAGGGAAGTTAATGGGCCAGAAGCAATACTAGGTAAGCCTTTTGATGACATTAAACAGTTCTATACATTAGGTAAAGAACTGGGTAGAGGCCAGTTTGGTATCACATACTTGTGCACTGAGAATTCAACTGGCCACACTTATGCCTGCAAGTCAATACTGAAGAGAAAGCTTAAGAGCAAACAAGATAGGGAGGACATGAAGAGGGAGATACTTATAATGCAACATTTGTCTGGGCAACAAAACATAGTTGAATTTAGGGGTGCTTATGAGGACAGGCAATCAGTGCATCTTGTGATGGAGTTGTGCTCTGGTGGTGAGCTTTTTGATAAGATTATTGCTCAGGGTCATTACACTGAGAGAGCAGCTGCTGCTATTTGCAGGGCTATAGTGAATGTGGTGCATATTTGCCATTTTATGGGTGTGATGCATCGTGACCTTAAGCCTGAGAATTTCTTGTTGTCCAGAAAGGGTGAGGATGCTATGCTGAAGGCAACTGATTTTGGACTGTCTGTATTCATAGAGGAAGGTAATACTTTTAATCCTCGCTTGAGTTTTTATTTTTTTAAAATTTAGCTTTGAGTTTTCTATATTTGTTTTGTGAGAAATTTGACGATTAGCTATAATATTCTAAGGATTAGTTGAACTTTTGTGCAAATGGCTAGGTTCTGTAATCCTAAACTTTTTTTCATTTCACATATTGTGGATTAAATTTTGTGACAGCAGCTTTAAATGCTATTAAAATAAGTATTCACCCCATGAGTAGGAACTTTGATCCAATCTGTGGACATGCTTGAGTTTAGGAAACTGCAATTCATGGGGTTAGGCCTCAATCATTTGTTTGGAAGTGGTGAGATATGCTGTCAGGATTGTCTTCCATTGAGTTAGCTTAAAAGTGAAGTAGCAGCAGTGTTTTGTTGGTTCAGTGATCTAGTGTACAGGTTATTTCTTTTCTGATAGAGTTTGCTAGTTACTACATTCATAGATGTTGATTGGTGATATTTGTTTCATCTATCATTAGTTATGAATCGATAGGCGATTGGCTTTTGTTAAATAGAGCCTAAATTTCATGGGGAAAGTACTTAATGCAAATATAACCTTTATTTTAAGTAACTTGTGATGCTCTTAGCAATACAAAAATTTTGGATTCAGTACAAGCTATTTCGGAGGTTGATGAACTGAAAGGATTTAAGTTTCTTCCCTATGTTTACGACTAGTCAGAATCCTGACTGTTTTGAGTGCTGGAATACCTTGAGTTCTAAATTTTGAAGCAGACTTTACTCTTTATCAGACTTTTGAAGCAGAAAATTAATTTTGTGTTATAGCTCATGATTACCATATATATGGCTTCTGTCCTCTTTCACTGATCGAACATGCAAAGTTCTTGTTTTGATCATTTCGTTCCATTAACTTCTTTTTTGTTCTTTCACCTTCTCTATATCGTTAATTTTTTATTGTTTCATTTCATTGGGGATTTTATGATATTATTTGTGAACCAGCCATGAACTAAAGAGAATCTTTCTTGAAATTTATCTCAGGGAAAGTATATCGTGATATAGTAGGCAGTGCTTACTATGTTGCTCCTGAAGTACTACGACGTAGTTATGGAAAGGAAATAGACATTTGGAGTGCAGGAGTTATTCTGTATATTCTACTTAGTGGTGTACCTCCATTTTGGGCTGGTAAAGAACCGGTTAATATGTTTTTGGAATTATGTTTTCTGTTCTTCAATTTTTTCAGATTTCCTAAACTATGTATTATTGCTTATGTTTAGTAAGATATTTTGCTCATATCACTGCAGAAACTGAAAAGGGAATATTTGATGTCATTTTGAAAGGAGAGATTGACTTTGAAAGTGAACCATGGCCATTGATATCAGATAGTGCCAAAGACCTTGTCAGGAAAATGCTGACACAGGACCCTAGGAAACGAATCACTTCTGCTCAAGTTCTTGGTAATGATCCCTACAATCATGCTTAGCTTTACCGAATATTATCACCAAGCATAAATCATTTTGTTGTTCCCTAGGGCTAATTCTATTTCTTGGTCAGTTTTTCTCAAGAATTTGTTTCTCAGTTTTTTAATTGCATGTCATTCCCATGAAATAGGTTCTCATACCTGTGGAAGTAATACTAATTTTTTCGTGGCATTTTAAGTTTAAATGTTGGAACTTTCTTTTCTTGTTACTGCTTGGCCCAACAGGTTTTAGAAAAGGGAAACATCGTACCAAATTCTTGTGAATTATTGAAAGCCACTGCAAGCTAGCATTGATTGTATTATGACAATAGCAAAAGGATGGTGTGAAAATTCTAGTTTTACTCATTAGTCTATCCATCCAGATGAATTTTTTTAAACCTATTTTCTGTATTTTATTTTTTGCAAGGCTTTATGTGCTTTTGTCTTACTACTGTAATCTGTATAATTAGAGCATCCATGGATTAGAGAAGGTGGAGCATCAGATAAGCCAATTGATAGTGCTGTCCTCTCTAGAATGAAGCAATTCAGGGCAATGAACAAACTCAAAAAGCTTGCACTAAAGGTAAATGGTCAAACTGAAACTGTATTGCTAATTTTCTATTTTCATTTTACTTTCATTTTTTTCAAATGGCCAGTAGCTTGCTCATAAATTGTATAAGAAATGCCGGTCTCTTTCTACACATCTAATTTCAAGCTCTACTGTGATTCCTTTCATAAACAAAAACCAGGAAGGTTTTTTTTTTTTTGTGGGTCATGTTTTGGATGGCTATGTTGTTTGAAATTAATGCCATTGTCCCCCATGCACTATCACTACACCTGCCACTACCACCTCCTCATCATCACCTTTGCTGCCACCCCAAAACCATGCTGTCACCTCTCACCTGATCATCATCGCTTTCCCTTCCTGTTCTATCATGTAACTGATGCTACTGCACTTGTTCCACCACTTGGCTGTTGCCATCCATCTAAGTTATGCTTTTCAAATTCATACAGGTTATTGCTGAAACTCTATCTGAAGAGGAAATTAAAGGTCTTAAAGCAATGTTCACAAACATGGATACTGATAAAAGTGGCACAATAACTTATGAAGAACTGAAGTCAGGTTTGGCTCGGCTTGGGTCAAAATTGTCTGAAGCTGAAGTCAAACAACTCATGGAAGCCGTAAGTGATCAAATTCCATGCCACATCTTATTTTGTATCTGTTGTGTATGACTTGCATTTCATACTCTAGTTGTTCTTGTTATGCCTGTAATTAATTTCAGGCTGATGTCGATGGAAATGGCACCATCGACTATATTGAATTTATCTCGGCTACAATGCATAGATACCGACTGGAAAGAGATGAACACTTGTTTAAAGCATTTCAGTATTTTGATAAAGATAGTAGTGGGTGAGTTCCCTGCTATTCTATGTTTGTTATACTGGCAATATTACATTCGATCCTGTACCATATCAATTGACTTGTTAACTTCCAGTTCCAGCTTGTTGACTGTGCAGAGCTTATCCTTATTTATTTACTGGTGAATATATCAATTGACAAGCATGTCTCAACTTTCATTCCCAGATAAACAAGACCAGTTGTCTTCTTATCTAGAAATATATCAGTTTTGTTTTTGTTTTACAGAATGCAGTATAATGAAAGTTCAATGTTCAATTGGTTTTAATTTTTTCACTTTTCATATATTCTGGTGGATCATGTTTCATGCTTTTGAAGATTGGGAAAAGTTCTGGAGAAAAAGCTATTCTTTTCTTTATCTATGCGAACTTTTCATACACAATTTGATTAAAATGCTATTTCATTGTTAACTTTTCTACAGATATATTACAAGGGATGAATTAGAAACAGCAATGAAGGAATATGGAATTGGTGATGAAGCCAGCATCCGGGAAGTAATATCTGAGGTGGATATAGATAATGTAAGTCAATTTCCGATTTCAAAATTTCTAAGTGTCTTCTTACACGTTATTGGTTCTAACGCCACTTAAAATTATAGGATGGAAGGATCAACTATGAGGAGTTCTGCACAATGATGAGAAGTGGAACACCACAGCCTGCAAAACTCTTTTAGTTCCATTGGTAGGAGCTGTGTCCAGTAGGCAGCTGTGTATTTCCTGAGCAAGCGAGATGTTTGAGCAACTTTATGTTGCTGAAAATAAGGTATTCTTCCCAGGAGTAATGAGTAGACCACTGTGGCAGTTTTTTTTCATATGAGTCCTTTCGCTGTGGTGAATCTCCAACTTTTATAATCACAGCGGTTATCGGTCAGTATCACTTGGAGTTGCAGCAGTATTTGTGCATATCTATTTTCTCGATGATTCACATGTTCTACCTCAGTTTTTGGCTTCGACCTGATCCTTTTTGATAATTCTCATTTCGTCTTGTAATGTCCATAGGAATGAGTCATGTTCGGCTGTATGTGGAGACTTTGCAAAGACTTGTGTCATATCATCAAACAAATAAGTTGAATTACAGTTCCACTTTGTTTGATTCTGAATTCTCATTTCTCAATGCTGCTGTGTCACTATGACGCCTTTTATCGCATCTTACATGGTTAGCAAATGAGAATAGACACGCCAAAGGAATGTTGGTCTTCTCCTATCAAAAGCAAATCTACAGAACCAAAAATAAATATTTACCCTGCTTGGGATTGTTAACCAAATAGTGGAAGGAAAACATTCATCTACTACAATATCTTCATCCACAAGCTTCTCTTGATCAATTTTACACAATAAACAACTAGAAAGCTACCCCACCGCGGGTGAAGCAGCTGGTTCAAGTATACCTAAGTTTGATTTTACATTCTCAAAAATGAATTTGAATATACGCATTATCTGGGTTTCACTCTAAAGGGTTATTCAGGCTTAGCCAACTGGGCTCCTCCGAAAAAAAAAGAAAAAAAAAAAGAAAAAAACGAAAGCCAGTTCAAAAGGATGTGAGCTGTTTGTATTATTACATTACACAACCCTTTTACCTTGCAGAATCCTATGCAGACTTTAGATTAATTGGGCATCAAGATATGTAAAAGGCAACACAAAATCAAGGGTTGATATGTCTCTCAATACCCTAAACTTACAACCCAATTAATATATGTCCAGAAAAGTGCATGCCCATTTGAGTTTTTGTCCATTAATTTATGATCAGAAGGTTGGAATCCAAGGTTTAGTTTCATATTCCCCTGACACAAACTGCATTAGAGACAAGCATTCAAGTTAGCTTTCCACGTGAGGCAAATTTTCTATAAAGCTCTGTAACCCATTAAGCATTTTATACCATATGCACGTGTGCACAGAGTTTCTTTATACCTAGGAAAAGCCAAAGGCTTGGTGGACTCGATAGTCAAGACAGAGCAAATTTTGTGGTGCCTAGTGATGAGTTTTGTATCAGTCGAGTTATAATTGGAGCACATTAACCTTAATTATGGCCCCTTCAAGAAGAGGGAATCTGTCATTCTAATCTTCCAGATCAAAGCTGCATGCATTCATTTGCTGTGAAAGCTAGCTGTTCTCGAGATGAATGCTCATTTTTTAATCTTATTTTGAAGACAAAAGTATAGACACAACTGAGGTTGAAGACAATTGCAGACAATAGGCTCCAAATATCATGTGTTGAAAATATGAAACAGACGGATGAATGAAAGTCCTTGGATTGCCATTGGCCATTTATATTTTCCCATGAAAATGTTAACATCAGTGGCGATTCCTTTATTCATAATTAGGAATAGATTTACCTCCCATGAGTTGAATTTGAACTAAAACCTCAATTTGAATAGTTTAATTTGAAATTGATTTTTTTATTTATTCAATAAAATTATTTATTTTATTAATAATATTATTCACTTATGCAAAAATACTATTTATCTTGTTAATAACTTTTGAATGATCTTATGCATCAATTTAAAGTAAATTTTTTTTTATTTTAATATAAATTTGATATACATAAATAATTTTAATAATTAAATTATTTGGATTAAGATATTTTGATATAAGATTTTATAGATTTTGAATTAATATAATAATTAATTTATATTATATAAGAAAAGAAAAAGGAAGAATAAAAAAAAATTGAAACAAGAATAATAATGTCATCTTGAGTTGAGAGGCGCACGTGGGGTTGCATGCCTTAGGCTTGGCTTCTCTTTTCCTTACAGACAAAACACTGAAACCAAAACCAAAACTTTCCTTCTTCATTACTCTTTTTCTCATAACCATTTCCTTCCTCACTTCTTTTCCTTCTTCTTCTTCTTCTTCTTCTTCTTCTATATGCATTCTTCTCTCCAGAACTTTTACTTCTTCACAAAATTGTTTTGATCAGAACGTTTTAAGGACTTAATATTTCCTTCATAACTTTTAGCTAGCTATTTGACTATCAAGGAAACAATACCATTTTGCCACTATATATAGAGGATCAATCTCTTTTCAAGTCAATGTTTGTTGTGTGGTTTTGTCTTGAAAGTTAAAAACTTTATTGCATTATTTTTTGGATATATTTTCTACAGATTTTCTGTTTACTGAATCTATGCAGCATTTTTTTCTTGAATTTTTAAGTGGTGCCTTTGTTTCATTTCTTGTAAATATAGCGATCATTGCTATATATATTTGTGTTGAAGTTAAGGTTTAGAAATAGGGAGCTGGTGTTATTTATTTTCTCCAATGGTGGAGCATCAAGCTTGTGCTGGTTTGGTGAATGCTTCTGCATTGTGTGCCATAGAGCAAGAAGTGAAAGGAGAGAGTACTGTTAATGTTATTATTGCAGAGATATCAGCTGAGTTGCAAAAGGAGAGACAAAAGAATGCTGAACTTATGGATAGAATATCATTACTTGAAGCTCAAATACAAGTGAGACACAAGGAGTCTCTTTTAACAGATGAACAAGTAAATTTATATTGCCTATCTCATATTTGTGTTTTTGCCACTGTCTTGTGATAGTGTCTGATAATCTTTTGATTTGAATGGTTATAGAGATAACGAATTCATGGTTCTATATTTCTGGTATAGATTGGTCAGCACACATTTTTGGCTTCCTTCTAGACAGTGCTAAATAACTAAAGATCAATGCGTACTATTAATTTAACAATTTGGTTCGTGCTCTCTAATGGTATATATGCATGTGAAATAAATCTGTTATTCTTTTCTCTTAATCTGATACATCGATCATACCGAAATTTATCTACAGCCATCATAAATAAGCATAATGACCATTTAGCTGTCGTTCAAACTTCGGAGTTTTAGGAAGTTCTAAACCTCATTAATTTGTTCTTTAAAGTTTTTAAATGGTTTTATATGTAAACCTATATCTTTGAGATTGTTTATATGCAAGAAATCTGGACATGTATATTAGTGATTAACACTCAGTATGATAATAATAATAGGGCTGTATCTGTTTACAATTTCTCTTCTCAAATTTAGTCATAATAATAGCAGATTTAATGGTCTCTCCCAGGGCAGCTGTCCGAGTGCAACAGAAAGGTACACAGGGAAGTTTAAAAGACAAAAGATAGAAACAAGCTGTGATAGAAATGAAGATGCTGATGTCATTAAAAGTAAAATGGCATCCGTGACAAAGCATGCAAGATGCATTCGATCAGTTGATGCAAATGTAGAAGGGCGCTTGGTCAACTGGATGAACCTGGATGAGGCTCCGTTTTTGCATTTTGATAAAGATGGCGAATTTGCTGCCGAGTGTGATGATTCAGATGAAACTGAGGATGAAGATGATGATTGTTATGAAGAAGATGAAACTAACACAAGAAGTGCTAATAATAATGAGCTAAAGGAACAGCTTCATGGAGAAGATTTTGATCAAGGAATGATTCCTTGTTTGGAAAATTTTACTCGTGGTCAGAGAGAGGCAATTGTTGGAAATGTAAGCCAGGGACCTATTGAATATGAAATAGAAGATTGCAAGCCACTTGATTCACAGACACTTCAAAAGCAAGTGGATCTCAAGAAACATGGTAAGAGAGAAGTTATGAACGATGGAGAACACAAGCCACAAGAAGAGATGCTTTTGCATAAGAAGAAGGCTCGTCATACTGGATGTGCCAGCATATTGGGGAATAAAACGCCTGCAAAGGCGCCTTTCTGTCCAAAAGAAGTAAAGGCAATACTTGAGTCGGAAGCCCTTTTATTGAAAAATGCTCAGTCCCATACCATAAGAAAAATCATCGTCTTTGCATCTCTAGGTATAAGGCATGGATGTGAAGATATGTATGAGTTAGACTTCAATCATTTTAGCATTTTAAGGAAAGGGGAACCATATGTGTCTTCAAAGAATCCTGGGGTAAGAAACGTTATTCTCAGTGCTATTTTTTTTTTTAATCTTAATTGCATGATCAAGATTTTTTTCTCATAATACGCATCCGTTGTCTCAAGAGCCAAAGCGAAAAGATTTTCTGGTGACAGTTACTGGATATACACAAACTGTTTAAAAAATTTGACACCCCCTCTAGAATTGGTATGATTTTGTTCATTAATTGTCTTCTGTTGAAGTAACAAGGTCAGTTGATTTGTATGAAGATTTCTTTTCACTCTACAGGTCATCCCCAGCCGTTTAAATAATGAAATATATTGACTCTGTTGGTCTTAACCTGTTAGTCAAATGAAGAATAATGTATTGATAGAGAAAGGTAAAAATTATGTAGCATACAGACTCTGTTATTGCTTTTTGGGTCTTTAGATATCTTTAGAACTTGGATTAAGGGGCATTTAGTATCGCTTTGTTTGTTGAATGAGTTGAAATTGTTTCACGTTCAATTTTCACTTTGATTTTAAAATTTTCTCTTAACAAACATCTTGCTGGTATAAAAAACAACCTAAATATTTTCTTGCATTAATATTGTGAATGCTTGCAAAATACATGACCAGTCCAACCATCATGGAATAACAGTTAAGCCAGTTACAGAACATTAATTGGACTTAATTAAAAACAGTCCTTCGATGATTATTAAGAATTTAATTGGATTTTACTTTCATGTATTCTCCCTTACTGATCATTGGATCAGCGTCTCAATAATTTGTTCGCAGGAGCATGTGCTATATGAGAATCCTGGAGTCCGGAGGAAGGTTTTCTATCCAAATCGAGAGAATCCAACTCTGTGTCCTGTTCAAATACTAGAGGAGGAAAAGACTATGCGTCCATCTGATCCTAGCTGCCCCTCATGCTTATTTTTGTGCATCAAGTACGGTGGAAGGACAAGAAATCTTCCCCAGAATGAGTAAGTGCAACAAATACTATTGATTTGCAAAGGTGTAATTATATATTATTCAATTCTACTGGATAATATCTTTTTCATGTCCTAAATCTGATTAGAAAGACAGGATTTTCATGTTTATGTATCAGGTCACGTGATCTTAAACCCTTAAACAAATTTGACCATTTCCTCTCAGAACAACCAAGGTTTAAAACCTGAAAGTGCTACTGATAGCTCTGCAGAGTGTACTAGTTGATCATGACTAATTAACATTTTGCCAATCTCTAAGCCTAACCTACAACTATCTATGCTCAATTTTCCAGATATGTTAGGCAACGAATGGGAAGAAACAAGCTGAAGTCTTTTGGGCCAGTTATGTGCCGAATGGCAATGCTAGTCCATGTTCGCAGTGGAAGCTTCTTCTTCAAGGCATTGGGCATCACTCTTCTGTTCATGGCTGGCTTTCCTGATGACTTAGTTCAACAGGAAACAAAATACCGGAACTTAGACTTGCTGCAAAAATATTACAGGTACATGATGCCAAATATTGTATGAGATGTAGATAGAATGCATTACAGATTAGACAAATTTGTCAAGCCAATTCCTTCATGGCTTTCTTAGCATACAAGCATCATAAATATAAAGTATAGGATTATGGTTAATTCCTTAAATAAAAATGGTTATATATGTAGCTGTTCTTCTCATTGAACACAGTTGGCCTATAGAAGTAAGATGCTTTATATGTTCCTGAACCAAAAAAATCCACGTGGATAGCTCTGCTCTATCTTGCCTGAGGTGTGAATTTCAGTTTCTCCATTCTTTGTTTTTTTATAGTCTTTGCTTGGTCTAGATATTTAGAGTTGTGTAACTTTTTACACAATCTTCCTGTAGCAGGCCAGATGGGGATGCTGAAGGGGAAGACTTATTTCTTCCATATCCTGCAACTCCTGATACTGTAAGATCTCAACTCCAGGATAATTCCATAACAGAAAATTTGTTTTACTTAGAGTTCTGCAGTCAATAAATTGACCATTGTTTCAGCCCCAAAATTTGAGTTGAAAAGTACCACCTTGATGAGCATAAAATGAAATTACGTCTGCATAGTCATTTGATATTCCTAACATTTAAGAGTTGTTAGCACTGCCAATCAAAACTGCTAATACACTGTGTCTTGTGATTTTTGAGTCACTGGAGTATTACACCATTGCTGGGTCATGTTTCAATTAGATGGCAATATTGTCGCACAATACTAGGGTCACTTGGTGCAATGTCCCAAGTGAAACACTGAACTTGTTTGGGGGTCTATTTAAACAGTGACTCAATTTGCAACTTTCTGACTTTTCAGCAGCCCTGTTCTGGCTTTCAGCAGTTGACGGGGAAGACAACAACAACAAAATCAAAGGTCAGGAAACAATTAAACTCCACAAGTAAGACTCAGAATGTACCAAGATCCTCAGTGCAACAATCTGCTTTTCCAAGTGCTTTGCCTTGTGAGCAGTTTGGGCTTATGGGGTATGCCTCTATTCAAAATCATGCAATGACAACATTGCAATCTATGCCATCGCAGACTCATGCTGATACCCCTCTAGTATCAAACCAAGTATTTCCTAACTCTGCTACTAATTTGTCATACTACAGTCAATCCCCCTATCATATATTCCCACCACAGCCTGCAAATACTTTTTTGCCAATGATGTATTGGCCTCCACCAAGTGCATTTCCTCCTAGTCCCTACCCAACTACCTATGGTTATCGATCTTTTCCATCAACTGCAAATTACATGTCAATCCATCCACAGCCTTATAATAATCATCCTTCCTGCAGTCCTTTTGTCCCTAAGATGGTAGAAGGTAGTGCAAATAATAATGTGGCTCTGGAGGAACCTGATCACGATTCAGATAGCTCTTCAAGCAATACAGAACCAAAAGAGCCACAAGCAAGCTGCAAGTAATGCACCAGCTGAATATAGTGCAACTTTGTAAATGAACCTCAATTGGAAAAACCAAATCTTAGCAAAAGAGATGCAATTTAGTGCATATTTATGTAGCTTACAGGTTCATCTGGATGTTCTACCTATGCTATAATAGTAATAATAATAATAATAATAATAATAAAAGCGACTTCTTGCTGCCAAGTTCTCAGGGCCAGCCACTTAAAATAGCTGTTTCTAATCAATGGATTCATAACTGCATTAATGCAAGTTATACTGCTTATTATTGTTGAACTTTCTGTGAGAGTTAGACAGTAAATTGATCTTTACTTTTGCAGGAAAAACATTCTTAAATCTGTTTCCAGAATTATATTGAAGTAAAATATGCAACATTAGAGAACTTCAATACCCATTTTTGGAATGACTTAGATGACACTAAGGGCGAATTCTAGAAACCCTTGTTATGTGACTGCAAGCTTAGGCTATGTTTTAATTATCGGATAAGGAATTGACCCTGTCAAAGTCCTGATTTAGGGTATTTTCAGTTTGATTGTTTGGACCTATAGTCAAAAAAAGTAAACAATACTGTTAAATATATAAATATTTATTTAGAATATTCTCAATTTAATTGGTTGGACCGATAATCAAGTTCAGAAAATAGTAGTGTTAACTATATATATATTTATAATACATCACAAATAAAACTTGTAGTCTACTTTAAAAAATGTTGGAATTTAATTCATATCATTTATCAGAATCAGACTAGTTATTAAATCTTTAGTTCAACTGGTTTGACTAACCAACCTGATTTTTATAACCATGTTTTTAAGTACTTTATCATCTAAATATCGAGTATGTTGTCTTGCATTGTTCATTTTCTGAAATTTGATGTTTAGACAATTTCAGTGACTACCATTCTTTAAATCAATATTCTAAACTGCAATTCATTTTAGCCCTAAGCTTTAAATATGATAATACAAAATTACTCTCATGAATGTGGCTAATGTATATACCAACTTCCAAATCATTTTCAATCCTTCAAATTCATTTGTGTTAATCACTCTCTCTGTCTGTTGAAGATTTCAAATGTCCTACCAAACAAAATCTATTATAAAATACTAAACAGTATACATAGAGGCTGGAGCTATAACTGCTTTCAAAAAGGGAATCTTATCTTTTCAATTGTTTATTTCTTTCTTTAATATCTTTATCCATTTTATATGGCTGAATATCTGATGCCCATACCTTCAACGTTTGTTTAGCTAACCGTAGGGATAAGGTTCTGATCAAGCCTGAAAGTTCGAATAGAAGCAATTAGCATGAATTCAGGCGAGTTTACGGCCAACAAAAAGGAATCATCAAAAAAAGAAATAAAAAAAATCGTTGGTAAGACATCAATTTTGAGGCTGAAATTTCTTTAACTCAAACTCAACATAT
>JAJEJH010000140.1:192165-229074 GCA_026122585.1 Anacardium occidentale
TTATGTATTTATTATATGTATTATAAACCTACTTTAGAATGAAATCAAATGACTTGTTTTAGTTGCACCTCGACTTGATAGGATATGCAACTACGGACTGTGGAAAGTATTGTACTCATGTTCACTTGTTTAATCGTCTATTTCCTTTATGGTCACTTATGCTTTCAAACACAATGATTATAGTTACTTAGGTTTTCAATACTATAAATGGTAGTCATTAACTATTAAAAGTTTTGTTGTTGTGGCCACTAATAATTGTATACAATAAAGTAAAATTCATCTTGTTGCAGCTATTACAATGACCAATACAACTATAGAAACATACGTAGACAATAATAATAGTAATGTAATGTTATTAATGTGGTGAACAATATAAGTGCACAACCATTTATACTTTAGAAGTGGACATCCATTCATATGGGACAAAAAACAAGAGACATTCATACTTCACCAAACATCTACTACATTTACAACAATTGTCAAACACATTTACTATATCAACATCTACTGTAGAAGTGGACAACCATTCATACTGTAGAAGTGAAGACAGTCATACTTCACTTAACATTTACTACATCATTGTGTTAACATCTACTACATTAACATCTGCTAAATCAATAACAATTGTAATGGGTTAAAAGCATAATTGGGAAAGTTTCAACACTTTTGCAACCCTCTTACTATATCACACTCAACCCAAAGTTGTAACCCAAAGCTGATAACTACTCAAAACTAGAAACCACTTAGTACTTCTTAATTTCCTATTCTTTTCTCCTTTCCCTTTCTTTTTGATTAAGTAGTATTTTTGAATCTTGATGAAACTAATCTCCCATTTTCTTTACTAGGCTTCAATTTTTGAGTTGATGATTTGTTAAAAGCCACGTGCTATGGGACCTCTATTGTATATGAAGGGTGCTTTGGTGGTTACTCTAACATTCACTTGTTCATTGATCTAGGTTATTACTCCCAACTACCATTGAAGTTGTAAAGGGGTCTCTGTCATTATCATTTGTACCAATATATAGGTTTGAAACCTTTTTTCTTTTTCCCTACAAACATTGATTCATAATATCATGTATTATTGTATAGGTGAAACAATGACAATCGAAGACAAATAAGAGAGGCTTCAAACACTACAAATGACAATAGATTTTCATTGACAAAAAGTGAGAATAGAGATAGGTAGCAAATACAATTGATACTAGGGAGAAGGATTTCGACGATAACAGAATAAAGGGAAAAGATTATATGAGAGACAAGCGGTTAGGTTATTTAAACTTTGTGCCACTTCATCAAGTTTTTTCCCTTTATATTGAGTCAGCTTCCATGTCATTGGTAATATCACTTTCTATTAATGATTCAAACGATAAAGTTAGAGAGTGACCTAACAACAAAGTTCAAAGATTTTCTCGCAACATTTTAAAAATAGTGATCATAAGTATATTTAACCCTCATTTTATTATTTAATAACTTATAGTAAGATTTTAATAGCTAGATGTTTCAAACTTGAATCCCTTATCAGTGTATGAACAACTATTTCTTAACCATAGGTTTAGTTTCAGCCTCAATGGAAAAAAAAAATAGAGCACTTAACAACATATCTTCACAAACCAAGAACTACAAGATCACCCTTTTCACTTTATTCTAAAGTGACAAAAGGATCGTATTATTTAAGCCTTTTTTTAACCTATTGATTGCTTTACATAGTTTTAGCCAAAATATTAAATTAATACTAGTTTTACCCTTTTCTATATTCACATGCAAAGGGTAAGTGTAATAATATTCATGAGATAGGTGGATATATATAGCATTATTCATATAGACTATTCACAGATGTTATAACTAGATATAGAGTAAGTTTGACATTGCTCATAGGTATTGTTTGTAAATAGAGGGTAAACATGGTACTGTTTATAAAATAAATGAGTAAGCATGAAACTATTCATAAGGACCATTAATAAAGAGTATTGACTATCATAAGATGATATTAATGTGAATGATTATGACAGTCATGTCACTAGTGCAGTAGTATAGATTAATGGTTAATAAATTGTTTATATCAAATATGACCAAATATGATTAGACACATGGATATTAAAATATAGTCAATGATTCATTATAAGATCGTATTAATGTTTCATTGATCCTTAGACTTGAAATGTCACAGATGGATCTTACATAAATATGTATATTTCATATGGTGTATAAGTATAAGACTATTCATGATTTTAGGTTCCTAAGATCATTGGCAAGGTAGCCATACAATAGAATTTAAAAATTTTCAGATAGAGGTTTAGGAAAACCCATCTAGAACTTTTGCTTTTTGCACAAATACATGAAACAAAACCTAACACAACCAAAAAGTGTTCAAAATTATTTCAATTTTTCACGTGGGAAGTGGTTTGTTTATCCATTGTCTCGTAAACTAGTGACATTTGAGAAATCCATAAAGAACGCAAACAAAGGAGGCTTGGCATATTTTCATGGTGCTAGCAACTACTTTTACGCCAGCAACTACTTTTACGCCAATGAGCATTTATGAATAGGCATGACTATTTAAAAATAGGCAAAAAGTCTAAAATAAAATCATTATGCTATCTTATATAGACTTAGGGTCATGGGACCTTGCGTCAAGACGTACGCCTATAAAACCCTTATGCACAAATATATATGACACACATATAATTGTGCATTAGTGTTTGGATAATATACGATTTTATGCACATTGCACAAAATCTATGCAATTATCCATTACACCATAATCTTTAAGTAACAACATACACGACTGTATATGAAACATGTATACCTGTGTATCAGCATGTTATTTGAATTTCGGATTAGGTTTGATATTGTTAACCATAATTCATTTAAACACTTATAATTTCTCCACTTGATAAGATGTATAATTATTACCTTAAGAGAAGCGTGGTTGTGTGTTGAGAAAAAAATTCTATTTTTGACTTTCGACCAAATCTAAACAAATCTAAAAAAGTCCTACATGATAACGTTGACAATATAAACACCAATATAACAATCCAATACCTCTAAAGCTCAATCAGTTCCTGTTGTGTGTAACCTATAAGTCTTTTACTAACTTGGTGGTATCTAGACTTGAGTCAAATATGAACACAGATCATGGGCAGTCTCTAACAAATTATCATAATAACTCCAATAGTTTAGTTTGAAACATAGATTTATATCTATTTCAATTAATCCTCAGTTCATAGATATATGTCCAAACTAGGATTAAATATCACATTAACTGATCCAGTTATGACCACAAACTCATTGGTTGTGAACATTATTATAATGATATTGCTTCTGTGCTTAGAAGTGATAAATCTTTTATTGATCCACTATAACTTTAGTATTGATCATGATATGACTAATCACTCACTTTAATAACTTTTCATTTATGGTGGTGCATTTAATGATGTCTAACAATATTACTCCTAGCATAAGATAGTCTGATAATCCCAAATCAAATGATCATATGTATCCATCAAATTAAGATAATTATTCCATAGACATATGTAGCACCATTTATATGAGATCATCTTTAGTAGGTTTGTCCAATAAACATGATCACCAAATCATACATTTATACATAGGACTAGGCTGCAAGCAATAAACTTCAATATATCACCATTTTTTAGTGAGATCTCTCACACTATAATAATCTTTGCACCATCACTTCAGTCTAAGGTTTATAGTGATGTTAGAATTACATATTGTTCTAGTATGACCACCAAAAATTGCATATAAAAAGCATAATTAGTCATTTGATTTTATCGTCTTAGTTCTACTATACTAAGGACATGTTATCTGTATGCAAATTACAAGTCACCAACTTCGACACATATAAACTGTCACATATATACCCATTAGATTATAAGAATGTATCCAAAGACACATGAGTCATAATCGATAAGAAATCCTATTGTTAGGTTAGTCTAATGAATATGTCTACTAAATAGCATACACTCATGTATCGTACCAAGCTATAAGTTAACAACTTTAGCACATGCTAATTTGGGATGATCTTTGGGTGACACATAATTGTTACATACAACAAATCCACCTTAAATGGTAGAATGTGTTCTTAAAGATTAATGATGAGAAAGAGGTAATTTGGAAAGAATTTACTTGTGTATTACACCAAAAATTCTATCTTATAAGGTATTCTCAAGATCATTGGGCACATTGGCATAACCTAAGACAACGATAAAACTTAAAAATGCAAAAGTACACTATGGAGTTTCGTTAGCTAGTTTGTAATGTTAAGAATCAATCTTGATAATAAAGACATTTTCAATAAGTTTGTAGCTAGTATGCATTGAAAAATTCAAAATAAGTTACATTTATACCAAGCCATTAACATCTCCAATACTAATAACATTACTTTAGCCATTGAGCAGAAGAATAAACGTGGTAGGCAACTTACTTCGAGTAACAAAAACTTAAAAGGGGTGACAACCAAAGTTCTTAAAAGAATAGCTAGAAAGGTGACTCTTTGTTTTTATTTAAATTGATTAAGTTTTGTGAACATTGTAAATCAAAAGGCATGAGAAAGGGAAATGTTATCCTCAATTTTTCCTGCAAAGTGGAAATAAAAACAAGGCAAACCCATAATAATGGTAATAGTTTCTAGCACTCACATTGAAATTGGACAAGTTAAAGAGTAAACAACAGTTTGATTCTGATAGCAATGCCAAAAGAGAAGAGCTTAAGTCTATTAGCTGGTTACGATGAAAAGGAAGAACTGTTCATATTACAGATTCAAGTAAAACAAGTGGTCATCAAAGCTATCAATAATATTGGCAATTAAAATAACTTGATCTCAACAAGTTTGATTCAAAAGTTGGGACTTGAAACAACTCTTTATCCACGACCATACTTTCTCAGATAGATATAGAGGGACATGAAACTCAAGATTGATTATCAGTAAAAGTTCTGTTTTGCCATCAATAATCAATACATTAACAAAGTAACTTATGAAATGGTACTCATAGATATTGGTAACATGATTTTTGGCAATCCATATTTATGAGAGCGAGATGTTATCTACTATTGATATGCTCAATAGTACCACTTTCAGAAAGATGGAAAAAATACATCGTTAATAAAATTGTTCATACTAAAAGGTGGATTTGGTGACTATGTATCAACTGAGATGAATGGTAAATGCTTCTCAAAAGTTTGTTTTATTAATGATCTGACTGATAAAAAATAAGGTAAAAGTTTCATCCTTAACATTATCTTGTAAAGAATTAGATCGCAAACTAAATAAGCTAATCGAGAAGTATGCTAGTTTGTTTGTAAACATATATGGATTTCTTCCAAAGTGAGCAGTAGAGCATGAGATCCAAATCATCTTTGACTCTACCCTATTTAATCTTACCTTATATTATAACTCAATTATGGGGAATGAAGAAATCAAGTGACAGGTGAATGAACTATTGGATGTAAGAGTAATTAAACTAGTAGACAACTCTTTATACAGCTTTCTAATTGTTTTAGTACCAAAGAAAGATGAAGGGTGGTGTATGTGCATGATCTATTGAGCTCTTAATAAAATCACCATTAAGAATCAAAACCCACTCTCATGCATTGACGACTTATTGGATCAATTAAGACATGTTACCATCTTTACCAAGCTCAATTTGAAATTCAAATATAATCAAGTTTGGATTTGTAAGAAAGACACATGGAATATGATATTCAAGACACGATAAAGGTTATTTGAGTGGCTTGTAATGCCATTTGATTTTTGTAATGCCTTGAAAACTTTCATGAGACTTATGAATGATATTCTTTGGCCCTTCATCGATAACTTTGTCAATGTACACCTTAATGACATCATTATTTATAGCTTTTCTTGGGAGAAACATCTAATGCATGTATAACAAGTGTTTGGGACTTTAGAGTAACATGAATTATGTCTAAACTACAAGAAGTGTGAATTTAGTAAACAAAACCTAATATGACTTAGGTTTATAATGGGCAAGGATGAGTTAAAAGTCAACCTTGATAAGGCAGAAGTAATAACAGAATGGCCACATTCTCACTTAGTGATGAAAGTGCAAAGTTTCATGGGAACTTATCAATATCTTCATAAATTTATCCAAAAATTTTTTCTTATTGCTTCTAAACTTTATTTATTGACTAAGACATATCAAGTATGAACAAAAGAACAGAAGGACATGATCCTTTTGTTGAAGAGGAAAATTAGCGAGACACTAACTCTTGTTTTACTAGACCTATAAAAGCTTTTTGTATTTGAAGCAAATGCATCAAGTTATGCCATGGGAGTTGTTCTAATGCAAGAAGGACATATCACTCAGAGATGTTTTAAGGTTTGTATAGAGAATTATCTAACATATGACAAAAAGCTATTGGCACTATATCAAGCAATGAAGCACTAGTACGTCTACGTCCTAGGTAAAGAGATAGTGGTGTATGTTGATCACTAACCTTTATAATATCTACAAACACAAGCTCAATTACAATAAGCTTGACACATGAAATATGTGACATACTTGTAGTAATTCCACCTTATGATCAAGTATAAAAAGGGGATTTATAACAAACTGGCAGACATGTTGTCACGACCACTAGTAGTTATGCCTTGTTTACTAGTAATCATGCAATTGTAGCCAACTTTTCATAAAGAGTATGCTAACTGGTATGGCAAGAATCTTGAATTTCAAAAAGCATTGGCAGAGGTGCAGTCTAGAATCCTTTACAAAGGAAAGCTTTTATGCATATCAAAAGCAAATGAATAGGTGAGGTACATAAAGGAAACACATATGACCAATATTCTCAACCATTTTGAAGTGACAAAGACACTACAAAATTTGCTTCACTATGTCTTTTGGCCTTAAATAAAGTAAGATATGACTCACTTCATAAAAAAAATATGTGTTGTAAAAAGATGTATGTTGTGTAGTATATTTAAGCATGCTAATAAAAAGGTTGGATTGTATACTCCATTACCTATTCTGACACAATTATAGGAAAACATTTTTATGGATTTCTTAGGTGGACTTCTAATGACATGATGAGGGTACAACTACCTATTCACAACAATTGATAGGTTCTCAGAAATATTGGTACTCATGCCTTACAAGAAGATAGTGAACAGGGAAGAAATAACACGAATTTTCTTTAAAAATTTATGAAAAATATTTGGACTCCCTAATTCGATGGTATTGCATTCCATCCCCAAACTTATGGTCAAATCAAAATGGTTAATAAGACTATTGTTCATATTTACAAGGTTACAATGCTCAACACTTCAGAACTTGGGATGTGAGTATTCTATTTTTACAGTTTGATATCAAGCATGTTAAACACAGCTTAACAAACAAGTCATTATTAAAAGTTTGTTTAGGCTTCCTACTTCAAAATCCCTTCAATTTAAAGTTCACCATCAAGTTAACACCACAACTAGTAAAGGGCAAAGCTGAAAAGATAAGAGCACAATGATTTATGGAACAAATTAGAAAGATAATTAGAGCAGCAACTATAAAAGGCTCAACAAAAATACAAAAAACGTTACAGTCGACATCATACATATAATAACTTTCAAGTAAGTGACCTTGTTTGGTTACACCTAGGCAAAGACCGAATACGAGGGAAAGGTAAAAAGTTAAACCAATCCATTATAGACCTTTTAAATTCATTCATAGAATTAGAGATAATGCATGTCAACTAGAACTACAAGCTTATATGGAAATGTACTTAGTAGTCAACATTGAGAAGTTGAAGCTCTTCAAACTATGTGTACTTAACGACGAACCCAATAAAGTTTTACCTAAGGTAGAGGACTTAACAAGTGAGAAAGAAGCTATACAACTCGTTGAAAATACTATCATGGAAAGGAACACAACTACAACTCGATGTGATGCTAATGAGTCATCCTATATTGGATGAAAAAGACAATGAGCAAGTGCAACAAACTGGTTTTTACAAGAAATTATGCAAGCTCAATTTCCTCATCTCTAGTAATAGAACCAACACGATCTGTCACTTCCTAATAAAGGAGTCGTGATCTAGGACGATCTTTGGGTGACATGTAATTGTTGTATGCAACAAACCCACCTAAAAAAAAAAAGAAAAAAAAATACAGTTCCAAAAAAAAATCATTGCAGGAGACTAGCTTAAAATCAATTTGTTGAAGATTGGTTTCATGATTTGTTATTCCACACTTCCACTTCCCTATATAGTGGAGAAAGACTAGTTCAGTAGGACTCAATCTACTTAGCTTATAAGACTTGCCCATTCTAGTGGGTCAGAGCATATATATAAAATCAGGGGATCCCAAAAGGAAAAAGAGGAAAAAAAAAGAAGTCATATTATAATTGAATTGAGATTTTCAATTTGAATAAAACTCTTTGGTTACATAAATTTCTCTCTTGGTCTGATATTTCTTTTCTTGTTACATTTTATTTGTTTTCTTTAGTGTTATATTTGTCATCGTGTTAGAATTAGATGTTGTTTCATTGTTACACATGATGACCACATAAATAACATGTAAACTATCACCGTCATTCAATATTATGATAGTCTTATCACCACTATTAGTGCTTTAGGTCAAGGTAATGTCAAAATAATTGGCACATAAAGAAAACACAATCAACCTATCTAATTTCTCGATTCAATTCAACCATTTAAGGGCATATTGATTTTACAAGCATCATAACTATGTATGAAAATGAACAATCAATAGAAAAATGTTTATTTAATTACAAATAAACAAAATATTGATTGACAAAGGGAAATTATCCTAACAAATTCTATATCATATGCAATAATGTCTGAAAGATTGACATATTCAAATATAAAGATATTGATTCTACAATGCTTTGTAACAATGATCACAACTTGCCATTATACATGCGTAATGTGTTTGTAAAGTTGGGAAGAGAAATTAAGAGTCCCTTATAAAAGTTTAATGCTTAATTATGAATCAATTATAAATCCTTTAACCAACCATATCAAATACATGATATCAGAAACAAATAGATGTAACTAGGAACAACACTAGCCTTTAATCACATCAACGTATGTTATCCTCCTATTTGGTTTCTCACTCCTCTTATGAGATGCAAATTGTGGGATGTGATTCCCTCGAACAATAAAAATTCATTTATAGTCCATCAAAGTGAATTAAAAAAGCTATCTTCTAATAAGACAAAGAAGATGTAAAAATAAAATTTAGAATAATAATGTAAAGTTCGAATTGAGTAGGAACAAAACTGATCCCATTACGAATTAGGGCAAATACATCAAGCGACCATGTGAAGAATGATATCTAAAACAAAAAATAAGAGCATGAACACTAAACCAAGATAGAAACAAACTAATTCAATTAAGAATTAGGCAAAAACAATGACCATTGTTTGAGGAGTGAATGATGTAGATTAAAGTAGATTGATTCAATTGACTATCGTGCATTCGATTTTGTTAATAATATGAATAAAACAATTTATGGCTTGGTTCAATTCCAAAACCACTTCTATTGCAGATCAAACCATATACTTTTTTTAAAACATTTCTTAACCTGAATCGAATTGTTTTATAACTCAAACTAAGTCAAAATGTAAATATTAAACAATTTAGTCTACTTTACGATTTGAACCCTTTTTTTTTTTTTTTTTTTTTGCAAATCCTAATCAAATGGTGAGATTTAATAGGTGTGGTTAGGGTTGGATTTGAGCTGAAATGACTTTAGCTCGACTAACATCTTGACTTGATCAAGCTCAACTTGAGGAACGACACATCTAGCTTAAGCCATGATTTTAAGATTTTAGCCAGCTCGAGTTCAAGCATGATCTATGGAATTCAAGCTCCAGCTTAACCTTTTTTTTTTTATTTTTTTACTTCAAAAAAACAATTTTAAAATTTTATTATGATATAAGAAAGAAAGTAAACTTATTTGTAATGATTATGATAAATTGTTATAATCCTCCTCACTTATCTGTATTAAAATTAGGTTGAAATTAAATGTTTATTTATAATAGATGAACGAAATTGTTGAAAGATAACCTTTGCACTTGACCTACTATAATTTGCCTCATCTATTATAATTTCATATCATATTACACTATATTATTTTTATGAAAAAAACTATTCTCAAATCCATATCATGATACATCATTCATCATTTTACATGCATGAAAAGTAGGTCATCATGTGAAGTCATTGGGTGTTACTATTTTGTGAAAAAAGAGGGAACCATTTGTTTGCATAGTAAAATAAATCCTTTATCCACTCTTATTGAATGGGAAATGATATTTTACATATAATATATAAAAAAATCTTTTCCTTTTTTCTTTTTGTAATATTACGCATGATTATATTGAATAAACTGAGTTATAATATATGAAGCGTAAAAGTTTCACGTCAAAAAAATATAGTCAATAACTTACTTTACCCATTATAATTCTTAGCCCAATTTCAACACTATCATATAAATGAAATTGATTACAATTTCATTTACTTAACATTATAAATAAATTTAATTTTGTTCATTTCTTATTACACTAAAAATAGATTTTGTGTTCTCTTTTATCAAAAAACATATTTTTTAAATTAATAATTTTCATAATTACAAACAATTTGAAAAAACTACCATTCGAGTTTGACTCTACAAAAAATCATCAAGTTCAAAGTTAGACTTGAGTTTGACTCTCATGAGCCAAACCAAACTTGAGTTCAGGCTTGAATCCACCTTTAGGTTTAGTAGTAATTTGTGAACAAAATATCTATTTTTCTCAAAATTTTTATTTTGGTTTTACCCTGAAACAATTTATTTATAGAAAGATTAATTAAAATAACTTAGTTTTTAATGTGATCTAATAATATTAAATTTTTTTATGGATTTCCCGATATAGTCAAAACTGTAGCATCCTAGGTTAGAAAAGCCCTTAGGGGAAAAGTTTTGGGGTTAGAAACGAAATCCAGAAATAGATTGGGAGTCTAGATGAGTTTAGGGGTGAGTTAGTAAGTTTCCAAAGCCTGTGTGGCTTTCGTATGATTCCTTTCGGAAGGATTCGATCATATGAATGAGCGGGAAATAAATAGTCTCCATTTTTTCATGTGTACGCCCGTGCACCTTGGATGCACGATCATGCAAATGGCTAGTATATAAAGAGAGCCGAGAGAAATGAGTTATTTTTCTCACCCAACTTTCATTTTAGCCAAACTTTTCTCTCTTGTTTCAGCAGCTCCCAATCTTAGAGAAGAAGTGCCGCCTCCAGTAGCTCCTGATCAAGCTAGAGAGCAAAGAGATTAGTTAAGAGAAAGCTTTCAGAGGCAATGGTGCGAGGTAAGTGTTCGCTTACTTCTCCTCGCATTTTCCCAGCTTTCTTTGATGAAATGTGATGATTGAATGAGTTCTTTGCATGTTGATGAACTTTGGGCATGATTATATGATGTTGCATGTTGAATTGGATGATAAATTTCCATCCTTGAGCCTTGCATGCATGTTTGATGTGTTTAGTGAGAGAAAGTTGATGCTTCTATGGTAGAATCCATGATGGTTGATGCATGTGGAAATGAATGCTTGAAATGTGTTGTTTGAGATGCTGGGAATGTGTGTTTGAAGTGAATTTGGAATTGAATGAGAATTGGTATGGATTTTGTGTATTTTCCAGGCGGTGCTCTTGTTGAAGAATAAGACGCCCGACCGTGGGCCTGCATGGCACGACCGTGTGCCTTTGTTTTTCCAGAGGCACGCCCGTGTGCACGCTGTGTGCACGGGCAGAATAGCAGACACACGCCCGTGTGTCCTGAGGGACACGATCGTGTGTAGCATTTTCAGTGAAACACGCCCAGAATTCCAATAGCTTGCACGGTCAGCAGCACGACCAGTGCACGGTCCCGTGCGTCTGGGCACACGCCCGTGTGTCCATGACATGCATGCCCGTGTGCCTTGCCCACACGCCCGTGCATCAACAGATTTTCAAAAAGAGAGTATAATTTTATTTATAAAGCATGAGAGATTCATTTAATGGCTAAAATGCTTTAGATAAGCATCAGATAAGCAATAATTCAGATAATAAAGTTGCATATACATACCATAGCATGACATGTAGCTTCAGAGAGGATCAAGGGATCCAGATTCAGTAGTATTCAGTATTCAGAACCTGATGTATGGGTAAGAGTATGGGTGAACTCGAGGGGGTATCTGTGGGATTCAGCTTTCTAACACCAGTCAGAATGTTCAGGAGTATTTCAGATTCAGCCTTCTGACACCAGTCAGATCGTACAATACAGTTTATTCAACTTTTTAGTCAGAAGCTAGACAGCTCAGCCCACATGGCCAGGATGTCGAATCCCTGTGTTCACCAAGTCTAATCAACACAGCAGGTACCTTTGGGTACATAGAGATATTCAAATGCATTCATCCATCAGTATTTTCAGTTATCATGACATGAATAATATTGATATCAGTAAATGAATAAGATTCAGATAATCAGTTTCAAATTCCAGTAAGCGCATAGATGTATGAATAGGGCCGAGGCCAAGTATGTATGATCTTATGTGTTGCTTGTTTAGGTTGAGGGAAGTAAGGAGCGCTTACTGGGTGATCTTTATCACTCATCCCCCTCCTTCTTCTATCATTTTTAGGTGTTCGTACTGTTTTCGAGGAGCGGGTGGATCGAGGCTAGCAGGAGAGGGCCCACACCACCGTTTGAGTATGTACTTTTCAGTTTTAGACCTGTGTGGTCATATTGTATATGCTTTATATAATCAGATGTACAGAAACAGTATGCATATATATGAGAAAGACCATTGGGCCCATTGTGCAGTTATGTAATCTCAGGCAGTAAATGTATATGTCAATTTTAGCTTCCATATGTGTATTCATAATGTATCACAATTTTAGTTTTATTTTTCGTAAAATTCCCATCACGGGTACCCGTATTTTCAGATTATTAATAAAAGGTCCCTAGTATTGTTCAGCAGTCGGAGTACTCATGGCGACGGGTCCTACAAAAACCCCTAATTTAATACATGTTTTGCCCTCAATAATGAATAGTGATTAGACATGCAATATTCATCCCTCTAGTAATTGTTTGTTATATTTGGTTACTGTTTATGCAAATATTACACTTGGATATTAACTAGAGTTGGATTTGAGCAAATCTAAACCCAAACTTTAGTTTGTTCGAATTTTATGTGGATCGAAATCATATAATGAAGTTTGACTTTGAATTCAAATTTGAGAGTTTGGTTTGATTCGATTCATTTATACAACATAATTTATTTTTTTAAAATAAATAAATTTATTATAATTTATTAGAAACATAAATATATTTATTATAACTTATTTGAAAAATAAATATATTTATTATGATTTGTTGAAAAAATAAATATGTTTATTATAAATTGTTGAAAACGTAAATGTATTTATTATAATTTACTGAATACATAAATATATTTATTTTGACTTGTTGAAAACTTAAATATATTTATTATAACTTTATTGAAAATCTAAATGTATTTATTATAATTTATTGAAAATTTATAATTTATTAAAAACTATAATTAAAAAAATTTCAATTGGAGTTTGCGTATATATTTAAGTTTGATTTGTATAGTTTGAGTTCAAATTTATATTAAAAAATTTTTAATACTATAGTTCAAGTTTAAGGTTGATTCAAATCGAGTAGTTTGTTTTGGATTTGTTCAAATCAAATTAAAAAACGAAATAAAATATATTTGACTTAAATCTAATTCGAACATTGACTAGAGTTGAATATTAACTATATCGTGTAATCCATAAAATGATGCAAGCTAATACGGTTCAAGTGTATTAAATATGTTTTTTTAATATAATAAATATTAATTTTAAATATTTATTTGTGAAAACAGGGATGTAAATACGTTTGATTAAATTAAAATGAGGGAGGTGGTTTTCAAAATAAGTTTTAAGTATGAAATCCATAAAAGTAATTTAAAATTAGAAAAGGATTAAAAATATTAAAAATCTTTTTTTGCAGTTATTTTATTTGAAAGCACATTTATAAATATTAAAAATATCAAGTTAAAATGATTTCTTAAAGTACAAATCAAGGAGCCTTATTTCCTCTTCCGCGGTGCCAGCTCCACTCCATCCGCCACCGTCTGTGAGTGGTGGATGTTTACATTTTACTCTTAATCAATTTATTATTAAATTAAAATATTAAAAAATAAGTGGAGACTGATATTAAATCAAAATCTCTCAGATTTTGCAAGCCAAAACCCCATTTCCCTCTCAATTCCCACTAGGGTTTTCTGTTCTTTTAATTTCTTTTTTCCACTCATGGACACTCCTCTTCATCGAATCGTCTCCACTGGTACTTTATCCCTACTCCTTCCGCTTCGTTCCCCTTTTCTTTCTTTTTTGCTCAATTTTGTTAACGGCATTGTCGTCACTTCGTCTTTTTACTTTCCGGGCTGCTATTTGGGTTGTCTGGGTTTTGAATTTACATTGAAGTGGTTAATTTCTTTGTTTCCATGTGGGCTTTGTTTGGTTTTTTGGGTTGAATGTTATTTTCTGTTTCTAGGGTTAGGAACTTTTGGTTTAGCTGGGTTTGTAATTTAATTTAAATAAGCATGTCTTTAGATTTTCAGTTTAATTTATCATGAAAAAATGCAAGAAATATTTCTAACCATGCTCTGAGCTTAATAGATGCTATGCTTATATGCTGAATAGAGAATTTGATGGTTGCTGTTTACGGGAATTTTTGTTTAATGACATGGGGTCTGCTAGATATATATTTCTGCACCTTTCAGAGATACATAGACTGCTCAGGGGATTCTTTGCTCTATTATGTTTCTGTCTTGATGCTTAGATTGGGCATGGTTTAACCCTTGTGTTTGCCTACTTAAGTTTATCCTATGTCACCCGCTTGTAATTTCTGCAGTTCTTGGAACATTTTAGTGCATTGTATTCTTTTTGCACTCTGTTTTGATGAATAGCTGTCTGTGTCTTAGATTGGTTGTTTCAAAGCTTAAATGTGCTTACTTCCATGAACTTGATTGTGGTTTTCTATATTATTATACTCTATTGAGTTGTTGAACATTTGATTATCGGTGCAGGAGAGAGGCCTGTCCACTCAAATAATTCGACAGAGCAGGTATTTGGTTAAGAATTGTTTAGTAACCTCCTTTTCAGTATATTTGTTTACATAACATTTTAAGCATAGTTGTTTTGCTTGATTAGCACTTCATTTGGTAATCTATTAGCAGCTTCTTTCAATGAAAGATGAAAGGATTGTTTCAGCAAATTCTTCTCCAGATGCAGCTGTCTTAGGGCCTCCAGAGGACGTTAAAGAAAAGCCAGAATCTGCTGAAAGTAGAGAGCTTGGCACTGTTCACTCATCAAATAATAATGCTTCCCACGAACAAAATCTACTGTATGGTGGTTAGTTTCTGGATCTTTGCTGCTGCAACTGTTAGTAGACGTTCCCATCACTAACAATGATGTGAAATTTATGGGAAATTAAAACTTTGTTTTCAGTTTGGTCCATTTTAGAATTTGAGAAAGCTTGTTTGTTTCCAGTAGCAGATTTGAAGACATTAAGAAAATTAAAGGACATATCAGGATATATTACAATAAATATTGGCTTTTATTTGAATTCTGTAACTTCGAGGATGCAGTTGATAATGCTTGTGGTATCTTCTACTATCTCTTTTTTTAATTATGTAGAATATTAAGGGGGTTTATTTTTAAATTCTGTTTCAGGTTTTGGAAATGTTGCTACTACATTGGATAGATATTCTCAATATGCTAATGCTGATGGCTTGCATGTATCTCCAGTAAGGATGAGTCTCTCACTACAGCATCTTTTAAGTCCATTTTTCTGATTATATTAGTAAAGACATTCTGATGTTGAGCTGATTCAGGTTATCTACAATGACAATGCATCCCTAATGTTCCATTCTGGTTATGGCTTCAATCCTGAAATAGCATATGGACAATACTCTCCAGTTGCTACACCATTGCCTTCCATAATGGTGGAAGGCCAGCTGTACTCTCCACATCAAATCCCTTTCTCTCCAACTTATTACCCCCAGGCTGGTCTGCCAAATGTACCAGCGATTCAAATGTCACCATCTGAGCTGATGACAACAGAAAGTAGTGCTCAGAACTTGCTTTTTGGATCAGGATCAGGTTATTTTGTACATTTTGATGGATCATTTGGTGGAGGAAATGCATCTGGAAATCATGGTTCTAGTCCTTTAACTTCTCCAGCAGCTTATCCTCAACCAATAGGCATACTTGGGTCATATGAGCCAAATGTACAGGTTTGTTCTTAATTAGATCTACATTATTATAAATATTTGAGGTGGTTTTACTAGGAGGTAAACACTAATATGATTGATCTAGTTCCTGTTGACTAGATTTTTACCTTAAGATCACTATAACTTAACTGAGGCTTTGGCTAATTATGAAAACTTGTACATCATTTTAGATCCTACCTTCTTAAAAAGGATTTTCTTTACCTTATCCCCCTATCCTCTCTTTACCTTTGGTTTTTAAAGTGACTTTTAGCTTAACAAAATTAGCAAATCGGGTTAGGTTCATGTATATCTACAAATGTTTTAGTGTTCAATTATTAGACCTCTATAAGTTTTTCTAAATTTTAACTACACTCACAATATATTAAGAAGCTCTGGTGTGAAGTTCTGCATTTTTGCTAGCTTAAAAACCTCATTCAAGATTATATTGCAGTCATAGTATATGCCTACTTTCAATTGTGCTGTGGATTCATTGATTAACAGCCTGCATCTAAAATACTCTGTGTTTAGAAATTCATAAGCTAAATCCAGTGACTGAAAATGCTTTTGAAATTATTTGTGAGTTGAAGTGTGCCAGAAAGTAAACTTTGCATTCTCGTATTCAGTTGTTAAAAGTGCTTTAGAAGTTATTTTTTAATTGAAGTATGTCAGAAAGGATTCATAAGCTGAATCCAGCTGACTTTCTGCTATTTTGCTAGTTTAAATATTTCAGGAGAATATTGCCAGATTAATTTATATTGTCTATATTGCCTACTAGAGATCATGTTCTGTTGATAATGTTTTGTAGTACCATGTAATTGACTTATGCTTGAAAAATCACTAATTGACTCTGGGTGCAGTGCAAAATTTTATCACCATACTTCATGGCTGAATGAATCTTCTAGAGAATATGGTGATACAATCTCTTATTGTTGAGTGGATGAATGCTTCTTATACTTTATTCTGGTGTTCAACAAGTAGTGTTTGCCTGATTTTATGACATTTTATGTTTAAATTTTCTCCTTGGCACTGACATCATATAGTTGCAGATTTCTCAACAAGGAGCATTTAATGGATTTGGATTAATATCAAGTTCCTCCCCTGGAGGTTACCCTCATGGTATCCCTTATCAAAGCTCTTATTTTGGTGGTAATGAGCTGATGCGACCATCTCTTGACAAGGGCAGACGAGAGATGTACCAGGATTCAATTCGCATTTCTAATGATTCACATGGCATTGATCGCAATCGAGGACCAAGGGCTTCAAAGGTGAAGGGAAAGGGCGCCTCTGAACTGAGCTATTCATCTAGTAATTGCAAAAACAACATAACAGGCTTACAAATTAATCTTGAGTTATACAATCGGCTGGACTTTGTCACTGAATATGAGAGTGCCAAGTTCTTCATTATCAAATCCTTTAGTGAGGACAATATTCACAAAAGTATCAAGTACAATGTTTGGGCCAGCACGCCTCATGGAAATAAAAAATTAGATGTAGCTTATCGTGAAGCAAACAAGACAAGTGGCAGGTTTCCAGTCTTCCTTTTATTTTCGGTATGTGAGTATGACCTAAAATAACAAATATATTCAATATGCCAAATAAATTGGCACAACTTAGCAAACTGGTGGCTGTAGAAAATATAAAGGGTAAAGAAAGCTGTATCATATTGAAACAGTACTGAAAATAAGGGAGACATTCCTGGTGATCGCTAGTTCCATTGAGCTGGTTATAGCTTTTAACCGTTTGTTTAACTTAATTTGCCATATAGAAGTCAGTGGAATAAATAGATGTCATTTATGTCGAGTATCTTCATTCTTTTCTAAGGCAAGCTAATTAAAAGATGCCCTCCCTTTTTCTCTTCATTAAGCTTAAGATATCCTCTTACTGAAAGGGTTTGCCAATGCCTCTTGAGGTGTAAGGATGTTGACCTGTATCCCTGTTCCCCATAACATTAGAACTCTTCTCTGGTGACTCTTGCTTAAAAAGCAGATTCTGCTGTTATTATCTGCTGATAATTAGTTCCTGTTTTTTGCTTAATTTGTGTTAGTATGACTCTGCCAAGGTTGTATTTTAAAGTTTTATGTATTACTTTTAATTTTGGTAAATGTTAAACGCGATTGTTTGATACTTAATTTCCTGTGAATTTTCCTGCTGCTGTTGATTTCTTTTCCTTGCTGAAACATCATTAATCACTTTGTAAACACCTAGTGTAAGCAGGGTATTTCACTTCTGTTTTTTAGAATCATTAGGTTTCCACATGGAAACCTTTTGCCTCGCCATTTTTTCCAAACTGAATTTTTCTCTGTTGGGAATTGTGTTTGTTTAGCCTATTGGTAGTTCTGAATTGTATAACTATAATTTTGTGTAGGTGAATGCTAGTGGACAGTTCTGCGGGGTGGCTGAGATGGTAGGACCTGTAGATTTTGAGAAAGATGCTGATTACTGGCAGCAAGATAGGTGGAGTGGGCAGTTTCCAATCAAATGGCATATCATCAAAGATGTTCCTAACAGCCGATTTCGTCACCTTCTACTTGAAAATAATGATAATAAGCCTGTGACTCACAGTCGAGATTCGCAGGAGGTAGTTTATTATATATATTTATTTTCTCACACCTTTCTTTTTATAAGTTCTTTTACATATTGTCAATTCTTCTTTTGATCCTACTATCATTTTAAAGCATCTTTAGAACTTGTATGTGGTTAAAAATTTATGCTCATATTAATGTATCAGATTTTATGGATTGATTTATTTTATAGAGTGTAACTTAAGTGTTGGGAAATATTTTTGTTTGAATTTATCAATGTGTGTGCATATATATATATATATATATGTATAAAATAATCCTCACCTTGATGTTTCGTCAATTTATTTATTTTTACCCAGGGGTTAAAATCAAAACTCAACAATTCATGCTTAATGTTGATAATGCATCAACATTAAATCATTGGATTAGGTAGATCAATGGTGAATTTTGAGTCAAAGTTTTAAGTTGTAGATAGATATATGAGATGTACCCTAGGGGAACGAAAAGATGCTGTTGATTTTTTTCTTGATTTTCCAAAATTTATTGTTTTCTCCAACCTCTGATAACTCATAGCTGAATCTTTTTCTAGTGACTTTGGTGTTTTGCTATACTCTGTTCTCTAGTCCAAACCCTTTTAATTCTCTTGAATTTTAGAGTTGTCATTAAACCTCTGCCTAAAACGCAATTCTCTCAAAGGATGCACATATTCTTTATTTGTCTTGTTTTTTCCTTTTCTCGCACCTTCCTGTGATTGCTTGTTGAGCTCAGGCTGTTACTAATTTTGAAGATACATATACCTAACATTCTTTTTGGATGCTGATGTATGATAAGGTGAAATCAAAATGGGGTATTGAGATGGATAGATTCATTGGTATCTACATATTGTTTTTCCCCACCTGCATGTGATGAAATGTTAAACTCTGGCTCTTCTTAATTTTGATGTTTCATATACCTAACAGTCCTTTTTGATGTTGATATACACTCAGGTGAAATTAGAACAGGGAATTGCGATGTTGAAAATTTTCAAGGAGTATGATGCACGTACATGTATACTAGATGATTTTGAGTTTTACGATGTGCGGGAGAAGTCTTTGAAGGAAAGTAGGGCTAGACAACAACCTAGCATGATGAAAGATGATTCGGATTTGGTCGCTGAAGAATCTGTAAACCAGATTTCAGATAGTTTTGGTCAAGCTCTCCAGTTGGAAAACATCCCTAAAGAAACACTAAATCATGCGGGTGTTATCTCAAGAGCAGATGTTTCAGTTTCGCTTGCTAGTTCTCCTTTAAACCAAACTTCTGATAGCTTCTTTGTAGCTGTACAGTCAGAAAATAGGAACAAAAATATATCTGCAGCTGAAACAGGCGGTGAGCATCAAAATTGAGCCCATTGGTAACAAAAATTACATTGACGCTAGGAGCAGTTATTTGTAGTTGTTACAGGCAACAGTCTTTAGTATACTTGCTGTAACCCAACAAACTCCTAGTTGTTTTGGTGATTCCATATATTTTTTTTTTGTTTACTGACAACATTGAGGTATATCGGTGGCAACATTGAGGTATATCGGGCATTTGAGGAGTCAAACTGCAATCTTACTGTGAATTTTTCCCATTTGTTTTTGTAATTTTTGGTCAAATTTTCATGGCAGTTGAAAACTGATTGAGGTCGGCTCAGGCAGGAAGAGAGTGTTGATATCTGGTCTTGTGCATTATTGTTTGAATATGATCTAGGTTGAAGATGGTGTTGAGCAATGTCAAGTTGTCAGATGTATCCATGTGGGAGTTGCTTGTGTATACGATATGCCTGATGCCTTATTAGATGTAATCTTAGAGTTACTTTTACCAGTTTTCTGAGGGCTTTAGTTAATGCAAGGATTTGTGAACTTTCCCAATTTTGGGAGGAAAAGAAATAAAGAAATGCTACAAAATGCATTGTTGCAGAAAGGCTGTTGCAGTGCGTTATGTTACATATATAAGATGTTTGCTTGTGTTACTGTATTGATCCTTGTTATTTTTGTCAATCGTAAATCCGAATTTTAAGGTGTATGTCCTGGCACAGGTTAAATAGAGATGCAGAAATCTGTGGCAATTTTTCAGAAATTGAAGCTAGGATTTTCGTAAGTCCCAAAGGTGACAGTGAAAATGGCGTCTCAAGTTGAAGAAACTAATCCAGTAGAAACCGACCCAATTTTGATTGGTTTTAATGATATGATTGAATTGGATCATTATCTCAATTTTACTATCCATATTGCAATCCAATCAAATTATCATCCAACATAAAATAAAATGAGAGTGTTACCTGCCAAACTGCAAGCAAAACCATCATTTACAATGATGTTTGTATACTTTGAATGACCTTCACGAACTCTTATGTTTGCAATAATAATCCTTGGCTTAGCGGATCCAGTCAGTCCCCAGGTAAATGCGCAAGAACATGTGTAGCCTGGGATTTGGACTTGCAAATGTGCAGGAACTGTGACAATAATCTGCGTTTGACACAATCACTTCTGAAATTGGCTTATCAACCTCGTTTATGGCTTGGACAAGACCTAGTCTGGGATTATTGTAGTTTTTACCTAATCACTTGTTAACTATCTTTAGAAATAATCCACTGTTGCTGGATTTTTGAGAAAAAATTTTGTATTTGTAAATTGACTAAAATGTGTGTGTGTGTATATATATATATATATATATATTTTCCCTTTTCAATTAAGGCATTTAGTTTTCCTAGTTCTAAAAATTTTAAGTTACCAAATATCACCTAAGCCTTATCATTTTAAAATATAATAAATAAATTTATTTAAATAAAAACAGTTTTCAAAAAATGTTGGAAATGTGGTTCATGAACTGTCATTTCCCAATTCCTTTTGCATACACCGGCTGATGTAATGTAATGTGATTGGCTGCGGCAACAGCCAATCACACTGCACCACATCAGTCAATATGTAAAATCGAGGTACAACTTTGGGCGTGAATAACATTAGTCTTCCTTTCCGAAGGTTTCAATGTCACCAAACAAAATGCAAAATAATATGTGCACCAACGTCTGCGAACAAGCAGCAGGCAAGAACAATAATACACACACAAGCAGCAGGCAAGGACAATAATACACACACAAGCAACAGGCAAGGACAATAATACACACACCTCATCATCACCGACTAATTTAGCAACATCAGTCTATTAAAATGAGAACTCTGAAACCACAACGCTTCCTTATCATAACTTGGTTGTTGTTTTTTGTATCTTAACAAACAAATTAAACCTCATAAATACACAAAACCTAACATATATATTATCATGTTTACCTGCCTCTTGGCTCCTTTTGTCTTGCCTTGTCTCTCCCTTCCCTTCGTTCCATTCTTGTCATTTTTTTCAATTTACATAATTTCCACATCACTCCGCTGTCATTGGTTGTGTCATACAGCACCTAAAACGAGCCTTGCGCACAGTTGTCATAATCTCATTCTCTGCGCTCTCAAGCATTCTGACTACTTCGGAGAATGGAGGCCTCACATCAGGGTTAGCATCCCAGCAACGGGTCATTATCTCACCAAGAACAGGTAAGCAGTCATTAGGAATGATCGGACGTGCACCCTTGTTGACAACTGCAAATGCTGCTTGAACTGCTGTCATGTTCTGGAAGGGGAGCAATCCGGTGACAAGTTCCCAGAGAACAATTCCAAAACTATACACATCAACTTTCTGAGTGTAAGGCCTGTGCTGGATCATTTCCCTGCAGGGATAGAACTATAATTGCACTCACGTAGCCCACAATGAAAAATTGAATTCAAGGAAATTAAGAGATATTCACTCAGTATATTAAAGCACATACTTTGATTTCAGTCAACAAATTAGTTAAAAAAAGAACAAAATACATGCATAAAATGAAGAAGTGTGAGAATATTATTGTCTATTATTTAATGAGAAATCGTGGTGTTGAATTCTACTTAGCATAGAACATTCACACACTCTTGCAGGATTTATCCGAGCCTTCAGTAATTAATGCATGATAAAGATAAACAAACTCTACACAAGAAATGAAGCAATCAAGCTAATAAGGCGTGCTACTGGTACAAGAGAAAAATAAATGACCATTTAAAAGAAGCACCAATTCTTACAACCGGATTAAAACAGATGTATTTTCTCATGCAATAAACATGCCAAAAGAATATGACAAGCAGACAACTTATTTTCACTCAACCACTTCAGTGAATACCAGTCATGCCTCACAAGGGTAAGAATGACCACAAGTGAAGAAAAATACAAAGCAGTAAAAGCCAATTTTTCATACAATGAATATGCTTCAGAATGAAGACAAACATGTACCGTGTCCGATGCATTAAATTTCAGAATCAACTTAAAAATCACTTAACAAGAAATATGACGCAAAAGGATATATTTGAATTACAGCCATCAGATTGCAACCTATAGTCAACGACATAGATAATTCCATATGGAGAAATATCAGCCATTAACTTCACATATCTAGCTCCGTGTGGCAAGCGTTTCTGAACAACTGGAATTGAAACATTGCAAAGTCTCGGGGAAGTTGAAAGGAAAATTTGATCATTATATACTATTTCAAGCATGCTTTTTCTTGCACCAAGTCACTAGATGAGAAGATAAGCACACTTCATAATTTACCATGCAAACAATGTCTTGGTCAAGTCAACTACCGGGATTTTGGTATGCTCCCCTATTCAATTTCAACACCTTTAATATTCAAATTTTTAAAAAGCTTTCTTAACTTCTACAAGCTTAAGCTTTATTTCCAGATATGTACCAGTAAGTAAATTGAATTATCCGTGAAACTATACCTTTAAAATGTGTTTTGATCTTGTCCAAAATGAATTATGAGCTCATACATGCTCCAGTCAATTAATAAATGATTCCTTAAGAGTAATAAAGGGCCAAATTGAAGATCCATTTTGCAAATCTAGAAAGAGATGCCTTACGTGTAATAATTTTTAGGCCTCTATTAGCTCAAATATTAAATCTGGCATATAATCCAAACACCATTAACAAATCAAATTTAAGAGCTGGCAGTATTTCTAAACTTTTGAAATTTTATGGAAGATTCGTTATAATCATTAATACTTGAATTAAGAACCTAGTAAAGCTCCAATCACCCTTAAACCAAAGTTATTGCCCAAAGATTGACTAACTTATTTGTAGGGTACGTTCTTCACACAAGTGGCACAATGTCTTCAGGGAATTAAATATGACATGCAATTTTAGTAATAGCAACTCCATAATGATGAATGATTTATCATTTAGTCATCTTCAAAAAATTTTATGCCTAGTTTGGCTCAGATTAAAAGCCAAATGTTGTTTAAAATTTGATACAGCAGGTCCCTTGAGTAACAAGGAAAGGCAACCAGACTAGACCTTCACCCGTCCTAATCACCGTGCAGTTAATTAGAAGATCTGTGCATCACTTGCTCTTCTAAAATTGAAAAAAGTTGTAAACTAAATTATGTGCTAGCACATGTGATATTATCCATTTACATCATAAAAGTAACACAAAGGCTAAGGTAATAGATATCTAGATGCAGATGAATTTAATATAGATATATTCTTAATTAACCTGTATGGCACACTCAAATGAGAACATCATCTAGGACAAAGAACCTCATGTAAGTCACAATTAGAACCAGCCTCAATGCGGGAACATAAATAATATCACAACTTGAACTCATCCAATGTACAAAAAAAGGATCCACAAAGGGGTTGGTATTGACTTGGCTTCTAACAAACAGTTGAACTGAATGAGATAATAAACTGAAGCATATGGCAAAAACATTGGTTTAATTCATGCCAATACTAAAATAGAAAAATATATTAATACTGTGCAATAATGAAATATAAGTTTGTCTTTATTTATTTCCTTTATATGCTATCATGATTAATGGTACATAAGTATAACTGTTTTCACTCAACCATTGCAATTAGTGCACATAAAAACCAAAACCAAAGAATAAAAACAGCTTTTACGTAGTTCAAACCTAAACCAAATTACCCAAAAGCCAAAAAAATAAAAAAATAAAAAAAAAGCCCAAACATTTATCTTGCTCAATCATGAAAAGAAAAGGGTAAAAATACTGTTCACTTCACTGCATCTCCATGCCCCATTATATTAAACTGAGAGGTCACAGTTACCCAAGTTATATCAGCCCTAGTAGCAATCAAGAAAACATCAAGACATTGGACCTCATATGGAAGTTATAGCTCCAAACAAACAAGAAATTTGATTAGCATTTATGAAATTAATTTTCATTTGACAGGCTGCCAGCAATATACATTATATAAACACTTCTACACATGAATGATGTCACATAACAGAGAAAATGAAGTTAATAAATATTGAAAAAAAAATCTCATTCTCAAAAATAATACATTAGGACATCTCCAAGCTCCAGCGAACAGAAATAAACTGCAGTGCAGAGTTTCTAAGCCCCTCCTAATAAAAGTGCTCCATGTATTCTAGAGAACAGAGGGAAAACCTTATCTAACACAGCCCTGTCATGCCACAGAAATGTCTAAGAAATCAACAAATAAGTGAAGCCAATGACCCAAAATCCAGAGATTTTGCGAGTTGATATACTCAAGTTCAGAAATGTATTAAGTTAAAAAAGAAACTGACCAAACATGAGATATGCTATAAATAATTACTCTGCCTTTTTCTTTAAGCAACACATACAAAGAAAATGCCACTGAAAAAAAATGTCAATAAAAAAATCTAGGCAATTATGATATAAAAATCTTTACATAGAACAAAGAATTGCAACAGAAACTAAACTTCCCTCATGGTAAATCATGCCAAGACAAAAAGTTAAAGTTAACCAAAAACAATAATTATCACAGCCAACAATAAGATTGGCAAAGCATCCAGTAAGTGTAAAGGGAAGTTAGCAAAGAGGGGAAAAGAATTATAGCAGCTAAAAATTCAAATGATCTTACGGAGCCATCCAGCGATATGTTCCAGTTTCTGGGGTCATTCCCTCAGTCTGCACCTCAATCCTAGCAACTCCAAAATCAGCAATCTTGATTGATTTGTCAGAAAAAATCAATAGGTTATCAGACTTCAAATCCCTGTGAATCAAACCAAGCTCATGAACATATGCCATTCCCCTTGCAACATCTAAGGCTTGCTTAACAGCCAGCTTCAGTGGCACAGACCGGTTTTGTCGTTTATTTAAAAACTGCCTCACTGAACCTCCCTTTGCATATTCGGTAACAATGCACCAAACCATTGGCTTACGGCATCCACCAATAAAACGTACGATGTTGGGATGTTTTAAAGTAGCTAGCATTATGACTTCCTGTTGAAATTGTTGCTCTATCAACTGTGCCTTTTCAGGATTATTTTCTGGCCTCTCCAAGATCTTGATTGCAACCTCCTCTCCACTATAAGTACCTCTATAGAGTTTCCCAAAAGCACCTTGTGCAAAAGGTGCACCCATATTAAGCTTCCTTAAATCAATTGTCCACTCATCAAAATTTTCAAGCCCCTCAGTGGGAGAGTTGCTATCCATAAGAGCCTGAGCCAAGGCATCGTCACTCAAAGCATGAGTGACTCTTCCCCGACGATTAACACTATGTGCAAAGGAGTGGTTGTCACTAGCACGCCGTCGCAATCCTTGGTGGTTTAGAATACGAGTATGAGAACCATTTGATCCAACACTGCTGTTATCAATGGACATTGCAACAGATCCTCCACCATTGCTTGTTTGCAAGCTACTATTACTGTCAATTGACATGTTGGTTCCCTCACCAAGTTTGTGATAAAACCCTTGGGACAAACCATCATAGTTGTTAACATGGCTGTTAAGCCCTATTATTCCAGGAAATTTTGAACCACCCTCCAACATTTTCTAGCCGTCTAAGCAAAATTTCTACTCGAATTATTTCTTCAGCATCAGGCTTTTCAACCTCAAATACCTGAAAAAACCAAAGCTACTTCATTATTGACAAGTAATTAAGCATAATTTTAAGATTCAACCTTTTCTTTTTCTCATTTACCAAACAAAAGTTAGAACAATATATTATAAACATCTCTCTAGTTTATATTGCCACAATCATTTCTTATATTGGGGAAATATTTCAGGATATATCAGAATGTGACAACCATAGACTCACCACCAGGCAATATACATATAAATGTCACAAACACAGACCTACACAATAAAAGCAATAGAGAAAACAGCATATACTTGATGAATGTTATGAATATTATTACTAGGTCAACCTGCTAAATAAATTAAGAGTGAATATGAAGTTCCTTAGAATTATTTTTAATAAATTAAGTACCTCAAAACTTAATCTAAAATTAGCAAATTTTCTGTTTAACTACTATGAAAATCAAAGAATCTAAAACAAAGATTTTAGGATCACAAAAAAAAAAAAAAAAAAATCTCAATTCTATAAATTCTTAGAAACAAAAACGAAATTCAAAATATAGAAAAAAAAAAAAAAAACCCCTAGAAGAAACACAGGAATTCCTAAAACTAAAATTCATTAGCAGTCCACACCCACAGAGAAAATATAAGTCAAATCTACACCAAACTCGAAAGATTACATAAGCAAAGACATCATTTCAAACAAAATTAAGACTTAAATGAATACACATGAGCTAAAAACTACTTGAAGAAAAACTCAAATGGAAAGCGAGCACAAACAAAATGGACCTCGATCAGGAGTTGTTGACTTGCAGATTCTGCTTCCGACAGAAGCTGAGCGATGGGATCGAGTGAGTAGAAGGAAAAGAAAGATTTGAAAGTTGGTTTTCGGAAGAAAAGAGCAAAGAAACTAGGAAGAAAAACAAAATATGAGTCTTCGTTTCTGGTCTTCCTGGCTTTGGCTTAGTTGCTTTCTGTTTTCTTCTCCTTGTTTGAGGGGGCTTATCGAAAGTAATGCACTTTGTTTGGAAAGTATTAAAAACACCCCTTGGAGTGCGTTGTTTGATAATTTTGAGGGGGTATATAGCCATTTTCTTGAAAACATAGGAATCATTCTATCTTTCTAAACAAAGGGGTTTATTGTGACAAGCTATATCCAGGGCCTTGTCTTAGCTGAGTCGATTCTGGTGTGCTGCCTTACACCGTGTCTTCGTATGAATATTTCAATCACCCACGTGGACGAGTTATCAGGATTTGATATCTAGATTCCATTTGAAAATTTAAATCTATCAAATCTCTTCTTGCAATCTCAATCTTCGACTTCTATAATTTTCATGAAATTATCAAGACACCCTTCATGTTTGCTTAATAACCTAGAAATAGGATTCTCACTCCCCCCCTCTTCGATTCCATAATTTTCTTTAATTGGTTGACCAACGAAAAAAAAATTGTTAATATTTAAATTTAAGGGCATTATCGATGTTTAACATGTAATAAAACCCCAAATTATTTCTCCTATTTCTTTTCTGTTTCATTTTTCTCGTATCTTTTCTCACCTCTTTTCATTTTTTTTTTCCCTTTTTGTCTTCTTTAAGAGTAGTCATGACCTAGTTTAATTTAGGATACCAAAGAACGACGATATTAAGATGAAGAGATGTTCTTTCTATTTTTTTTAATGATTCTCCTTTTTTCTCTAGATTCTAAGTTTATGAAGATCAAGATATATTATCTATCTTGCTCTATTTCTCTCAAATTTTAATTTAGTCTATAATAATTAGTGTTAGAGCCAGTGATTTTAAGTCGTGGGAACCAAGACCTTGAATGAGAATTTATGCAGTGGGTGCATAATGCATAATAGTGGCAACAATGTAACATTTATCTCTAGAAATATTGCACTTTAGAGTGAGATGCTATTTACATTACATCTTATGCATGATTACAACTTAAACATAAATATTGTGGAGAAAACATCATAAAAATACTTAATCAACCTTTTAATTATAAAACCCCATAACATCATAAACGTACAAAAGATGTTTTTAATAAAATCATTCATAACGTGTGTAAAATGTAAAACATGAACATAATAATAAATATAAGTCAATGACTCATAACATAACGTAACATATCCCTTCACGCTCGACCGTAGTTGATTCACCTCACACAATTGTCATCATTACTTGTTACCTGTAAAAATATTTAAGAAAATAAGTGAGTGATAATCATTTAGCAAGTAAGAGACATTAGATTCTACATTTCTTTTCTCTTAATTCCTTTACATTTTTATCATTGAAATTCAGTTAATATATTAATTTAGTAATCGAGGATACACTTATGGACCCAAACTTCGATGACAGAGAACAAAATGCATGAAAAAACATTATCTAGAAACTATTAGCATAGGCGTCTTAAAGCTAATAATCAACGATGTATTTATGAAGTAATTGAATATTTAAATTAATAAAATGGTTCTGTCTTTATCATGGTACTAGTACAAGTTAATAAATATATTTAAAATAGTAGAATTATGATGAGAGTTTCATTGCATAAAAATTGATTGTGAGAACACTATACACATATTAGGTAGTCATTCTAAAATTGCCCATAGTCTTAATATAACCATAACCAAAGACATAGGTAATATAATTAGAACTATTATAGTATTGAAAATTATATTAAAAAGTGGTGATAGTTCTCACATGTCAAAGTTTGTTGATAGCTTGGTGTAACACATGGATCTACATTATAGACTTGTTCACTAGATAGATCCACCAAAAAGATTCCATATCGATGGTTACTCTAATGTCTACGAAATATATGCTCTTAAATAAAAGAAGGTACATGTGATTTTTGACTTGAGATCATTGGACCATCTTGTGTAAGGATCAATATAATTTGACATTAGCCTAGGTAGTCTTAATGTAAACATGTAGACAACTCACTTTGACCCACCAAGGCTTATCCCCAATGATAAACACCTAGTCTCCTATAGGGACCCTTAAGTTGGTGAAACGAGAAAATGAATAGAAAATGCATAGTCACAATAAGGAAAATATGACTATAACCCCAAAACCTACCTTAAAACCTATGAGCAAAGCCCTGCACGATGCACCAACAGAAGAACACCATGATAGGTAGATTTGCCTCCTTATAAGGAGGACGGATGAACCTGAATGGTTTTTTTATAAATAGTCAAGCTGAGGTAGAATCAGTCTTTTAACTAAGCTCCATATATCTATATAACTTGTGGGCAGAGGTTATCAACAATTGTTGTTCCATGAATGCCATATAGGTTCTGTAAATAGTTAAAGTTATCTAGTTTAAGGTATCTTTTATTTTAGGAAGAATATCAACTTTAAAAATCTTCCTGATTATCAAAGTGGATAATCAGAAAAGGAAGGTTCTCATTTTCACTAGGCATACGGGCATGCACTATCAAACGCATGGGCGTGCATAAGCCTGCACAAGTCGTGAGCCAGTCGTGCAACCTAACCGTGCAAGCTTCTGAAAATTCTCAACATTTTCTCATTTTCTACTGGTGCACGACCATGACATGAACATGCACGGTCGTGAACCTACTATAAACTGGTCGTGCATGGCTCGCATATACGGTCGTGACCTTGCTAAAAACCCAGAATGCACGGGCATGCATACACAAATGCACGGGCGTACATCCAACTCTATTTTGACACCATGGTCGAAACACGTAAGATCACCACCAAAACTCAACCCAAATTTCATCAAACTTCAATCAAACATACTATAGCATACAAACATGCAACATATACTGCTATTAACACATTTTTCCCATCATTCATAGTCAAATCATACTAAAATCTCTCTAAACCCTTAAATACACAAACACATGCATCAAGAGAACTAAGAATGCTTCTACCTCTAGATTTCTCATTTATTTCTTCATTATCATTTCATAAATATGCTATTAAACTAGAAACATGCTTCTATAACTGAATTAACCCAACCAAGGAAACATAAACTCATGGAAACAGGAAGAAGGTAAGAAGATACTTACCTGGAACTACTAACGACTTCAATCTCTCTATCTCTGGATGAAACTTGGCTGGATTGACTGCTAAAAGTTGACTCATATCTCTCTCAATTTGATTAGGGTTAGTTGGAGAGAAAGGAAAGGGAAAATGAATAAGAACTCATTGAAACTAACAGAGGGAAAAATCTGACTTTATATACCAGCAGACATGTACAGACGTACAAAGTAAGATGCACGGGCTTGCATGGTGAGAAAGAGACGTACGGGCATGTGTCCAAAGACGCACGATCGTGCTCTTTCCACATGTAAGACCCGCTGCCCCGAGTACCCCTGCTGCTGAAGAAAACTGATCTTTTATTTAAGAATACTGGAGATTGGGTACCCGAGACGGGAATCCTACGAAAAGGAACCAAACCTGCTGCTATACATTGCATGCGGAAGCTGAAACTGAATATAAAATATACAATGAGCCCAAACTGGCTTCTTACATATATATATATATAGTTTCTGTACAACATTCTTTACATCTGAGAATGTACAAAATACATACAAGACCTCACAGGTCCAAACTGAAAGAAAATACATGTACATACTGAAAAGGGTGTGTGTGAGTCCTCTCTCGCGAGCCTCAGTCCACCCGCTTCTCGCCAGCAGCAAACTGACCTGAAAAGGAAGGAAGAAGGAAAGGGATGAGTGATAAAAATCACCCAGTAAGCATTTTCTACTTCCCTCAACCCAAGCAAGCACAAACAAGGGCATACATACCTGATCTCGGCCCTATCATACATCTATGCGCTTGCTGGCACTGAAACTGAATACTGGACTGCTGATTCTCATTATTAATTAATTACTGATATGAATGTCATGTCATGGCAACTGAAATCTGAATATGCATGCATGTGAATCTCTCAATGTACCCAAAGGTACCTGCTGTACTGATCAGGTGGATGAACACAGGGATTCGACATCCTGGTCAAGTGGGCTGAACATTCTAGCTACTGGCTAGAAAGCTGAAACTGAACTGCTGCTGAGCTGACTGACTGGTGTCAGAAAGCTGAGCCCCACAGATGCCCCCTCGAGTTCACCCTAAACTGAAACCCATACCTTGGGTTCTGACTACTAAAATCTACTGAATTCGGATCCCTGGATCCTCATTCAGGTTACATGTTGTGTCATGCTATGCATATGCTACATTTCTTATTTGAAATCTGGATTATCTGATGTCAATTAGGCCTTGGATGGATTACCAAATCTTTAATAAGTCATTTCTGCATTTTCTGGGAAATTCAAGCTGACGCACGGGCGTGTGAACCAAGCACACGGTCGTGCAGGAGACACACACAGCCGTGCAGGGGAAAAGCACACGGTCGTGCATGCACACACGGCTGTGCTAAGCACGGGCACACGGGCGTGTGCCCAGACACACAGGACCGTGCCCCGGTCGTGTGCCTGGCTGTGCAAGCTTCTGGAATTTACTGTGCATTTCACGTAAATGAAGGACACACGACCGTGTCCCTCAGGACACACGGTCGTGTCCTCAGCTTTTCAGACCGTGTGCACTTCATGCACACGGTCGTGCCTTCGCAGAGACAAGGGCACACGGGCGTGCTCTTGCGGGCACACGACCGTGCACCTTGTCTTGCTCAGACATGATGCGTCTGAAACTGCAGGAAACTCAACTGATTCTCATCCAAACTGAAATTAAACATACACAAACATCCAAGGCACTTTAATATACCAATTTCCACCATCAATTTCATCCTTCCTCCAATATCATGCATTTCACCATGCAAAACTGAGAGTTCCTCTCACTTACACACATACAACTGAACCAGCATGCATTTTGGATGGAAAACTTAACAACAACTCATCATATCATCATCATAGCATCATACAAGCATACACACATGTCATAACATACTGGAAACGCCGGCAAACGTTTCCAGGCATCTCAAACAAGCTGGGAATACGCTGAAGAAGTAAGAAACACTTACCTCTAGACATGGCTACTGGAAACTTAAACTCAAGCTAATCTCTCTGATCTCTTGCTGGATTGGGAGCTGCTGGGAACTGGATTTCACGCCTAGGGCTGTGAGCTGCTGAACACAAAGAAGAGAAATCTGAAATGGGTGAGAAAATGCAATAACTCCCTCATCTCTATCTTTTCTACCTGTCTGCACGGGCGTGCAGGGATGATGCACGGGAGTGCACCAAGGGAAAATGAAAGAAATTCATTTCCCGCGTTTCGCATGATTAAAACCTCCCTAAAGGCATCATACGAAGGCCACATAGCTCTGGAAAACTACCATCTCACCCCCAATCTATCTCTGAATTCTATTTTTAACCCCAAAACTCTACCCCTAAGGGCTTTCTAAAACCTGGGATGCTACATTCTTCCCCCCTTAAAAAAATTCTGACCCCAGAATTTACCTGAACAACTCTGGGAACCTATCCTGATCTCAGACTCAACTTCCCAGGTGGCCTCTTCCACACGCTGACTACGCCACAAAACTTTAACCAGTGGGATCTCTTTGTTTCTGAGGACTTTAACTCTATAGTCCAGGATCTGAACTGGAAGCTCTTGGTAGCTCAGGTCTTCTGCCAATTCCACTTCTGAAAGCTGAAGCACATGAGACGGATCCCCCACATACTTCCTCAACTGAGACACGTGGAAGACGTTATGGATTCTGTCCATACTGGCTGGCAGTTTTAATCTGTAGGCAATTGTCCCTACTCTCTCAAGAATCTCGTAAGGACCAATAAATCTGGGTGCTAACTTTCCCCTCTTACCAAATCTGAGAACTTGCCGGTAGGGGGTAATTCTCAGAAACACCTTATCACCTACTGAGAACTCTATCTCTCTGCGCCATAAATCAGCATAACTCTTCTGTCGATCCTGGGCCTGTTTCATCCTCTGCCTGATGATCTTGACTTGCTCGATCATCCTCTGAGTAGTCTCTGGTCCCACTGCGGTCTCTAATAAATCTCTTTCCCTAATCTCATCCCAATGAAGAGGAGATCTGTACTTATGACCGTATAACGCCTCGAATGGAGCCATCTGAATCGTCGCTTGATAACTATTGTTGTAGGCAAACTCCATTAGGGGGATCAACTCTGCCCAATCAGTCTGAAAATCCATGCAACACGCTCTCAGCATGTCCTCTAATATCTTATTCACCCTCTCAGTCTGGCCATCTGTCTGAGGGTGATATGCTGAGCTGAAATACAGTCTGGTTCCCAATGCTCTCTGTAGAGACCTCTAGAAAGCTGACAAAAATCTGGAGTCCCTGTCTGACACTATCGTCCTGGGAACCCCGTAGAGTCTCACCACCTCTCTGACGTAGAGTCTAGCTAGCTGCTTTGTGGACATTCCCTGTCTGACTGGTAGAAAATGTGCTGATTTGCTGAGCCGATCAACAACCACCCAAACTCCATCAAACCCCCTCTGAACTCTGGGAAGACCAGAGATGAAATCCATGGAGATGTCATCCTATTTCCACTCAGGAATACTCAAGGGGTGAAGTAATCCTGAGGGTCTCTGGTGCTCTGCATTCACTTGCTGACATACCAGACATCTGGAGACATAGTCTGCTATGTCTTTCTTCATCCCTGACCACCAGAAACTTCTCTTGAGGTCTCTGTACATTTTCGTGCTGCCTGGGTGCGCTGAATACACTGCACTGTGCACCTCTGATAAAATCTTTTGTCTTAGCTCTGAAATCTGGGGCACACAAACTCTGCCTTTGAACCTCAAGATCCCATCAGTGAACTCAAAGTCGGGCACTACTCTCTCTGACATCTTCTGAAGCATACTTTGAGTCCACTCATCTGACATCTGTCCCTCTCTGATCTCCTCATACAGGGAGGATCTGATACGCAACCTGGAGAAACCCGCAGACATAATCTCAATCTGCTCTCTGACCAACTCGTGCTGCAGTTCTCTCTGAACTGATAGGCTGGATAGAGCCACTCTCCTGCTCAAGGCGTTAGCCACCACATTGGCTCTACCCGGGTGGTATCTGATGTCGCAATCATAATCCTTCACAGCTCTAACCATCTCCTCTGCCTCATATTAACTTCCTTCTGGGTAAAAAAATATTTCAGACTTTTGTGGTCTGAATATATGTTGCATCTGACTCCATATAGATAATGTCTCTAAATCTTCAGGGTGAAAACGACCGCTGCCAACTCTAGGTCGTGGGTAGGGTATCTCAACTCGTGATCTCGCAATTGCCTAGAGGCGTAGGCAATCACCCTACCATTCTGCATCAGAACAGCCCCGATCCCGTGATGGGATGCATCTGTATAGATATCAAACTCTACCCCCTCCTGGGGTTGCGCCAAAACTGGAGCACTGGTCAACCTCTCTTTCAGCTCCAGAAATCGCTCCTCGCACTCCTCCGACCACATGAATGGAGTCTCTCTCCTAGTCAAGGCAGTAAGAGGCCTTACTAGGCTGGAGAACCCCTCAATGAATCACCGATAATATCCTGCTAACCCGAGGAAACTTCTGACTTCTTTCACTGTCTTCGGTCTCGGCCAACTCAAAATCGCTTCCACCTTGTTGGGGTCCACTGAAATACCCTCTACTGTCACCACGTGGCCTAGGAATGTCACCCTGTCGAGCCAGAACTCACACTTGGAGAACTTGGCGAAAAGATGTTGGTCTCTCAACCTCTGAAGCACGAATCTCAAGTACTCCTCGTGCTCTGCTATGCTTCTGGAATAAACCAGAATGTCATCTATAAACACTACCACGAACCAATCCAGGCAATCATGGAAGACCCAGTTCATCAAGTCCATAAAGATGGCTAGGGCATTGGTCAATCCAAATGGCATGACCACGAACTCGTAATGCTCATAACGAGTCCGAAAAGCAGTCTTGGGGACATCTCTCTCTGCTACTCTGACCTGATAATAGCCAGATCTCAGGTCAATCTTGGAAAACACTGCTACACCTCTCAACTGATCAAAGAGGTCGTCAATCCTTGGTAGGGGATATTTATTCTTTACCGTCATCCTATTCAGCTCCCTGTAGTCGATGCATATCCGCATTGACCCATCCTTCTTCTTCACAAATAAAATTGGAGCTCCCCACGGTGAACAGCTCGGTCGAATAAATTTCTTATCCGCCAGCTCCTGCAATTGCTTCTCAACTCTTGGAGCTCAGCTGGAGCCATCCGGTACGGAGCCTTAGAAATTTGAGTCGTACCAGAGAGAAGCTCGACACTGAACTCTAACTCCTGATCTGGAGGTAGCCCTGACAACTCATCTGGAAACACGTCTCTGAAATCTCTGACAACTAGCACCTCCTCGATACTTGGCCCCACTGAACTGCTGCATACTACATTGGCCAAATACCCTACACATCCCTGCCTCATCAATCTACTCGTCTGGATGCACGAGATTATGAAGCTGTCTACTCTGCCCTTACCAAATATGAAGCAATCAGGGCCTATGTGGAATCTAACCTTCTTTCTTCCACAGTCTATCTCGGCATCATATTTTCTCAAGAAATTCATCCCCAAGATCATGTCGAAATCTGCTAACTCCAGCAGAATCAGATCAATGCTCATGGGTCTACCCATCACCTCTATCATCTGATCTAAGAGGACCCTGTCACTCACCACATAACCCTCATTTGGCATCTCAACTAGGATACTCCTATCGGCCACACGAGGGTCAACCCCTAATCTCTCTACCACTCCCTTGGAAATGAAGCTGTGTGTGGCCCCACAATCAACCAATATAAATAAAGGAGTACCAAAGTAAAGAATCTGACCAGTGACTGAATAGGGTATGGCATCTGCCTGCTCTTGGCGGACAGTATAAACTCTAGCTCTGCTACCACCACCATCTCCTCCTGATGTACCAGCACCTCCTTTAGGTGCTCCACCGCCGAGTCTGGGAAAATCGGCTCTACCCCTCTCTGCACCACCTCTCTCTACTCCAGCACCACCTCTGGGTGGTCCTCCTCTGCCTCTGGGCTGGCCACCATCGCCTCTGCTGGGCCCAACACCAGCTCCACCTCTGGCTGGGCACTCAAACATCCTGTGCCCTGGCTGACGGCACAAGTAACACACAATCTGGCCAGCAAGGCACTCACCAGAATGTCGTCTGCCACACTGAGAGCACTGTGGCAAGGAAAACTGTGGTGCAGTCCTCTGTCTCTGACTCTGGAAACCCCTAACCGATCTCT